>RJWH01005406.1:0-77605 GCA_004363575.1 Solenodon paradoxus
AAGCTCCCCATTGCTGTAAAAGATCTCTTCCACATAGATTGACAGCTATGTTGGTGATATAGGGCTGAAGAGTTCCCATTTGCCCATCAAGTTCTTGTAGGAACAGTGCTGCTTGTACGTAAACTAAAGCGGCCTGGTAGAGGAAAACGTCGACACTCTCCAAAATCTTAAAGACAAGTTGAAAAAGGGCTACACCCCTCTAGAAATGGGGACCCCATGGTGGCACTCCCTGATTTTTACCACTTTGGCGCCGATCCTTGGGCCAGTTTTGATAATCTGTGTGTTACTAATGCTTTCTGAGATTCCTCCAGGACAGGATCCGCGAAGCCTCCCGGGTTACCTTCCACCAGATGCTGCTCCAGACCAGAGTCTACTCTCCTGTCCAGACCGGGCCAGACAACACCAACCTCTGACCCCTCCCCTCTACGCCCCACCTGTCAGCGGGAAGTAGCCAGAACGATCACGGCGCCCCTATATCCTATCAAAGAGGTTGCAATGTTAGGCTGGCCCAGAGGGACAAAATGGCGGCCCAGAGGGACAAAATGGCGGCCATACCCGGGAAAAAGGAAGCTGACGAAACCACATCTGGAATCACAGGACCAATCCCCAATCACGACGTATGAAGCCCGCGAAATTCTTTTGCTTAAAGATCACGCTTCCCTTTGTTCGGGCGCGACTTCCCCGGCCCTCGTTCTGCGGACCGGAGAACCTTGCCCAGGTGCGCAAACCCCAATAAAGCTCTGGCTATTCGACTTTTTGTCTAATTGACTTTCTTTCCTCACGGAGCTCAGAAAAAACCTTTCAAGTGGCAGTCTACAAAATCAATGCACAAAAATTTGTCGCACTTTTATATGTAAACAACATGTTAGAAGAAATGTAATAAAAAAATCACACCGTTTAAAACAGAAGTAAGAAGTATTAACTAAATAAAAGGAGGTGAAAGACGTGTACAATGAGAACTACAAGTCCTTCTTAAAAGAAATAAAGGAGGATACAAAGAGATGGAAAAATATCTCCTGCTCAAGGCTGGGAATAATCAACATTGTTAAAATGGTCATCTTCTCACCTAAAGCAATATAAAAATGGAATGCAATCCCTATTAAAATCCCTTCTTTCAAGCTTCTTTCAAGCAAATAAAACAAAAACATCTTAAAATTTACAAGGAACAACAAAAGACCACAAATAGCCAAAGCAATTATGAGAAGAAAGAATGACTCTAAGGGGATTGCACTCCCACTGAGCTACACTACAAAGCAACGCTGATCACAGCAGTGTGGTACTGGAATAATAACAGAGGCACAGCTCAGAGACTAAAAGTGAACCACTAGACTTCCCTTCCCACTAAAACCTGCATGGCCAGCCTCCTGTAGCCATGGACCAACCATCTGTGTCCTTCTCCAGCTCTGCTGCTGAACGTGTGTGGAGAGTATTTTCTCTCTGCTGTCCAAGAACACTGCTCCATGTGTTCATCTGTCTTCATAACTTGTACAATTTTCTTTTTCCTGAACCATATTCTCTCAATATACCAACATGTTTTTTCCCTCATTTTAAAAATAAAAACTTTCGATACCACTTCTTTCAATGGCCTCCCCACTTATTTTCCATGCTTTTTACCAGAATCCAAAAATCATTTAGTATATTATCTCCACTTCATCTCCTTATCCATTAATTTTTAAATTAGTTTTAATGAAACATACATCAATTTTCTTTACCACAGCTGCTCTTGGCAGGACTTCCATGGTAAATTTAATGGTCTGTTCTTTCTGTTCATCTTGCTGAATCATCAGCTTCATGTGACAGAATTGAGCACTTCTGTCTGCCTGACAGATTTTCTTTGCTAGATTTCCATGATACTCTATACTTTGCATGTTTTCTCCTACCTCATTTATCTCCTTTGCTGGTTACTCTGTATCTCTACTAGTAAAAAAGATACTGGCCACCTTGGGGCTCAGACCTGTGACTTCTTGTTTTCTCTACATTCAGTAGTTCCTTGATAATCTCATTCAGATCTTGACTTTATACTCATCTATTTGTTGTTGACTCACAGGTCTTTATCTTTAGCCCATTCTTCTGAATTCTAGACTTGTGTATTCAACAACCTATTTAACATCTAGTAATACACATCTGACAAGTATGTCCTAAACTGAACTCCTGATCTTCCTTTTCAAACTGCTTTACCAAGTCATCACTATTTCAAGTGATAACAACTCCATCCTCCTATAAATTCAGATAAAAACCCTCAGTCATCTTTAATTCCTTTCTTTTGTCTCACATGTCACGTGCAATCCAGAGCAAAGCCTATGGTTCTACTTCCAAGTAAGCAGACTCTGACATCGTATTGCCTCTGTGGCACCATCCTGAGCCAGGCCACACCTGCCTTTTGCCTGGATCACTGAAACAGTATCTGGTCTTCCTGCTCTTGCCCTTATCGCCTGGAGACTTTTTTTAGGACAGCAGTCAGACTGATCCTTGCCTTGTTTTTTAAGTCATCCATCTTTATTTTTGTTATTGAGTTTAACATAAAGTAGAAATTTTGCTGTTGTGTTTCTGTTTTTTCTTAAAGATAATGTGCAGGCAGGAAGAGAGAGGACGAAGAGCATTTTATTTATTTTATTTAGTTTTTCACTCTGTGTTCCCCCAGCCTCAGGATGGGAACCCAGGTCCTCGGGATATATGTGGACTGTGCCCAACCCTACTCTACCAATACGTGCCCAAGTGGACAAATCTTAAGTTATATGGCTTGGTGTCTTTTTATAGACATCTCCACCTGCCGTTTGTCATCTGTAGGACAGTTCCAGCAGCCTGACAGCCTCTTTGAGTCACTAACTCCCCAGAGAAAACCATTATCACCATAGATTAGTTTTGCATGTTTTCCAATGACATATAAGATTATATAGTCCATATTGACCCTTTCAAATTCCGATCAAAATATATCCTTTCTTTGCTCAAAACATTTCAATGTTTTTCCATTTCTCAGAAGAGAAATAAAGCCGTTCCCAGGGGCCTGCAAGGCGCCCTTGATGAACTTTCCCCTCTACTTCAACTCTAGCTCTTGCTGCTCTTTTTTGTGTTCCCTCAGCTATAGCCCCACGATGCATATTCCTTAACTACACTGAGCTGCTCTCAGAGCCTTTGTCCTCAGTCTTGTCTCTGTCTGGAACATTCTCCTCAAACCATTCTTCCTTGTTCCCTTCAGGTTTCTGCTCAGGTGCTGCATTCTTCACTGGGGTGTAGCCTAATCTTTTTTTTTTTTTTTTCTATTCCTTTTTTTTTAGAGGAAGAAGCAGGCATAAATGAAGGCAAGTAGGCAGGCAGGCAGGAAGAGAGAGGAAATGGACCATTATTTATTTAATTGTTCATTTTTTTGGTTGTTCCCCTTTGGTTGCACACCCACGTCCTTGGACTTTATTTACATGGACCACAGGGGAGCTGCAGCTTCAAAGCCTGAGCCCCCAGGGCACGACTGACTATCCTATTTTAAATTTCAGCCTCCTCTCAGCATCCCAACTCAATTAAATCAAGTGAAGTTCTGATTGTTTTTGCTTTCTCACTGAAGCAGACAACAAGGTCATCTCAAAGTGATGATGGCATATAAAATATTACAGGTTTTAAAAATGGTCCTCTAGGTGACTGGGAAATACAGAATGATTGCCAGGCAATATCAACCACCCTTTGAAATTCATGGTTACGATTTAAAGTGAAACCAATCAGCAAAACTGTTTTCTCTTTAAAGGAAGGTGCAGGCAGGAATGAAGGCAAGCAAGCAGTCAGGAAGAGAGAGGCGGAAGAATCACTTTATTTTTTATCTAGTTGTTTACACTGGTTGTTCCCCACCGGCCGTGGGTCTTGAACCTAAGACCTTGGATGTATGCGGGACTGTTCCTAGGGTGCCACCAGGGCAAGCCCCAAAATTGCATTTTTATATCCAGTCTTGTTCAGCTGACCGATGAAGACAGAGAGGAGACAGAGTAGGACTGAACCAGGACGGGAGCTAGTCCAGTATAAGCGAGCAAGAGAGGGTAACGGGATCACCAGCATGTGCAAAGGAACTTCAGCTCACTCAGTAAAGCAGGCCAAGAACATTAAGGAAGTGAGGATCAGTGAAATTGTCATGGGACCAACGACCTGAAGATACCAGTTAGGATTAAAGGATTGTTTATGTTAGGGCTCTAGTGAGAATGAGCTTGAAAGATAGGAGACAGTAATCAGAAAGGAATTTCAGGGAATTAAATTACAGAGGGTTTGTAGTAATTGACACCAAAAACTAAGCTATGAACAGGCGAGGTATACAGGGCAGTGAAACTACTCTCTATGACACTACTATAGATACATGTCATGATATATTTGTCCCATTTCATATAACATACACGATCAAGAATGAACCGCAGTGTAAACTATGGACTTTGGGTGATTATGATGTCAATACAGGTTTATCATTTTTAACAAATGTGACAAACATGCCCACTCTGCTGAGACGTTCACAGTGGGATAGGCCTGGGGGAGGGCTTGAGTAGGCAGTACCTAGAAAATTTCTGTACCTTCTGCTCCAATTTTGCTGTAAACCAAAAACTACTCTTAAAATAATCAACTAAAAAAAATTTTAAGTAAATGTGATAAGAATGCTGGGGCAGGAGGAGGTGATCACCAAAAGAGAAATAACTGAGGCAAAGATGTTATAAGGGTCGTGTAACCATGCACTGGAACACCACAAATTATCAGGACACGTGCTGGAAAGGGTGGCATTAAACATGAAACTAAAGTCCTTGAGATATCAGGGGCAGTGACACGGGATCCTTTGTGACAGCAACATTACTGATCACTGGTTAAGGCAGGTCTATTAAGATCAGATTTAAACTAGGGGAAAGGAGAGAGGGATCACAGTCTGAACCTAAAGAGGAAACATACCCATTTGTGAGTGAAAATCTGACTCAACGATCCCATGAGAGAGTCCAGGACCAAAGAGAAACAACCAGGAGTGCACAGTGAGGCAATGTCAAGTGTCACGTCTCTCCAACCCTAAGACTCCGTCCATGAATCGCACTACAGGCCCACAGCCACCAGGTGGAGTCCGATGCCAAGGACCGGGCATTGGAAATACAGCACCTCCCTCCCTCAGCTTCTCACACCCTGCAGGCTCCAGGTTATTTCTACCTCTCCACCACTCTTCTTCCTCTCCTCGACTTCTGTTGGTCTCCCTGTCAGCTCCTTTACGAGTCTACATGCTTCCTCATTCTCAAAAATTGGAGACGAGGTGGGGGAAAAAAACCTACGTTCATATACTTTTATAAGAAGGCTTTTCCTTTATTTCCATATACTTTCCCTACTTTATGAGTATCACACACAAAAACACTTGACTAGTGATTGTTAAAACATACACATGTGCACGCACACACACTTACCGGTTTATACAAAGGATGGGGGTCTGGGGGACTGAATTAAGTATGAGCTATAAACCAGTATGGGCGGCGGGGGGTGGGGGGGGTCCGTTGTTTTTTTTTTTAAGAAAGGAAGAAGCACTCATTTACTTATTTATTTTTCAGTTGTTCTCCAGCCCCAAGTCTCAAACTGGGTCTCTGGGCTGTTTGCATGGTCCATGGCCCCAGCCACGACTTAGCAGCTGAGCCACCATGGCATGCCTATAAATCAATTTTAAATCAGTGCTGACAAAGGATCTGTATTGGCACACTGGAAAACAAATGATTTACAGGGTGTCCAAAAAGTGCTTAAAAACAGCTCATTTTCATAAATATGCTAGAAAGTCATCAAACTGTATGTTTTAAAGAGATGAACTTCGTGATATATAAATTATATCTCGATCAAGCTGTTTTTTAAAAAAACAGCTTGGCATGTCCTGATGGAGCAGCGGTTAGATCAATTGCCTCTGAAGGAGCAAATCATAAACCCCTGGGTTCGAGTTCCAGTTCTGGGGAGAAACAACCAGTGTGAACAACCTAATAAAAATAAAATAAAGATGCTTCCTCCTTCTCTCTCTTCCTGCCTGCCTCCTTACTTGTCTGCATTCCTGCCTATAGCTTTCCTTTAAAAAAAAACAAAAACAAAACAGAAAAAAAAGCTTTATCCCCAGATCTGAAACAATCCTGTCAACAAATCTTAGTTATATACACTAGTTTGTATTAGTTTTCATAAACAAATCCCATTTTCAAAGAGGGAAATGTCACACTTTAGTATGACCCCCATCTATAGGTTATACCTCTGAACTAGAGTTCAGGAATTACATTGTCTTTTTTGCTCAATTTGGCTTTTAGAGTCAACTTTATATGTACTATTCACGATTCTAATATGAATCAAGCAGTATAGCACAAGGAATGAAAAAGCTAAACCCAGTAAATATACAGCACATCCAAAGTGCTTTATCCTTATCACTCAGGATAAAGTCCAAACTCCCCAGCAAGGCATTAAATATCCCTTCAGCATCTGGCGGTGCCCACCTCTTCACACTCATCTGCAAACAGCACAGGGTCTACACTCTCAAGTCCTGCACTCCTGACCCCCAGGCCCTCGCTAACGTGATTGGCAATTCCTTCTCATTTCTTCAAATCTTGCCCTAGATAACACTGCCTCCTAGAAACTCCTCAAGCACCTCCTTCCTGAAAGTCCAGGCCAGGTCAGGACCTCACTTTCTTGCTGTCATAGTTTTTTGCTGCTTTTTAAAAAAGGAAGGTGCAAGCAAGAACAAAGGCAAGTAGGCAGGAAGAGAGAGGGGAAGAAGCATTTTATTTTATTTTTATTCAGTTGTTGCCCCTGGATCCAGAACTCGCACCCAAGGGTACATGGCTGCATCCTTCGGAGGTGACTGACCTAATTGCCACTCCACCAGGACGCGCCGTCAGTCTTCTGCATGGAGCCTAGAGCCCATCATAGCACTTAACACACTGTATTCAAGTTTTATTTACTTATTTTGGATCTCCAACCTTTCTTACTCACCACTATGGTCTCAGTACCCAGCAGGAAGTCTAACACATTTTCAATGTGTCTTGTGCAGTGTGTTATGTGCACAATGTGATAAGCGCACAGCTGAAATGAGCTTGCTCATTATCCAGTGAGCGATCACCCCTCTGACAATAACCATTAACAGACAATAACACAATCATATCAATGGTACACCGCTAGCAAGAGTGGATCGAGCCAGTACAAATGTTCAGCCCTGTGGTAATGACCTCCTCCGGCCCTGAGCTGCTGCTGGACGGGCCCCATCTGCCTCTGCTAGAGCAGTGGGACAGAAATAGCAAAAACCACACCACTGATGCGCTGCCTAGCTCTAGTGACTGGACCACATGTAGAAAAGACAGAAAGTATTTCTGAATCGTCTTCCATTCTTTACAATGAGTTTTCAGAATCAAAATGCGGCCATAATAATCACTTAGTTTCTGGCTCTCCAAACAGGCTCAGGCAGTCCCCTCCGGGGTCATCCAGAGAAAGAGGGCAGGGAAGCTTTGAGCAGACCCAGCTTTACGTTCCTCTCAGTCGCCTGAAGCAACTGATCTAACTTAGTAGCTGGCCTTCCCTGATGTGAAGAAAGCGTTCTCCAGCTTTGATTTAAAATCAAACCCCCTCGTGGCCCAATCTCTTTATTTAAAAAATATAAGAACTGAGACTTGGAAGTAAATATTGTGATTTATCTTTATAAAGTCAAGGACTTCAGTCTCAAATCCCTATCCAGGATTCTTCCCATTATATAACATCATCTCCCTATAAACTCTTAAGCATTTTTACAAAGTAAGGAGTTCTAAGCACTACTCCAACCATACAGACTGAAAACGATAAAAAGGTATAAAGGGGACAAATGAAAGCACAGCCATGAACTGAGCACTACTGCACTGTATACAATGTACTAAGTACTTCACATACGTGCTTTCCTCGGGCACCCAGATCAACCATTTACTCGCTATATCCTTAGACAAATCACCTCTCTGAGGTGTGCTCACCCCGATGAAGTCAATGTGGCAATCCCCAGGCTCACAAAGTGCTTAGCGCAATGTCTTGCACATAAGTCGCGATAAACAGCAGCTATAACTATTATTCTATCCAGCCTTGGCAATAACTTTATGAGGTAGGAACTCAAACTTGCCTCCCACATAGCTAGTAAGGACAGCCAGATGGCAAACCTAGGTCTAGTTAAATCCATATTCTTTGACAAATGCTACATCTTGATTAGCCAGTCACTGATCTCTATGCCTCAGTTTCTTGCTCTGAAAAAGTAAAAGCATAACATCCTCAAATAACACTATTGCAAAAAAAGTCAGCAGAAGCACTTTGAAGAGTACCGTGTATACATAAGGTAAGTGCCACCAGGCAGAATCCTCCCAAAAACAGCAACTATTTTGAAGCCCTTCTACTCAAAGGAAAAAAAAATAGACTGAAAATATGGTTAGAATATCACATATATCTGATCTTTTGGCCCTAAGTATAGCCAGAGAAAGAAATGCTTTGCCAGCTCCAGGACAATCCAGAGGGAAGGGGTAGATGCCTCTTTTCTCAGTCCCTCCACACACATTCACCAGTTGTATGATTATCCAGGTAAAATTCTTTTACTTAACAGATATTGATGGAACATCTATGAAGTACCCAGCATTTTGCCAAGTGCTAGAGAGATCATTAAGACTTGGCGCACCCTAGTGGTCTAGCAGATAAGTTCACTACAGTCCACATACATCCCAAGGAGCAGGGTTCAAGACCAGGGCCAGGGAGAACAACGAAGAGTAACAACCAAATAAAATAAATAGATAAATAGCTTCCTCCTCCTCCTCCTCTCTTCCTGCCTGCCTACTTGCTGTCATTCCTGCCTGTACCTTTCCTTAAATAAATAAATAAATAAATAAATAAATAAATAAATAAATAAATAAATAAATAAATAAATAAGAAAGACTTGGCCCTAACCATTAAGGAATCAGAAAGACAGAACTAATAATAAAACAATAAAGAAGCCTTGCCTGCCAGTCTTACCTAATACAGCATACACACTCTAAGAAAAAAATGACTGTCCAAGGTAGGCCTGGGAAGGAAACAGTTTATATTAAACCTCAGAAATGGTAAGAAAAGAGGGGGAAACGTGGTCCCATCTTTTAATGCCACCCTAGTCCCACACTAGTGTCTACTTCAGTTCCAATTCATACTGAAAAGATACAGCACCAACTGCCTCGCATTCAGGGCTCTTTCTGTCAAAGTCCTTGAACCCAAGTCCAAGTGACCTGCACCAGCACTGGAGGCTGGCTACTCCTCCTGCTCGCTGCACCGGGAAAGGCTGAAAACGATCGTAACAAAACTGCCCTCCCTTCGCCCAGCACAGCTGCCATGGTTCACTTCCTGTTCCCAGAAGTCATATAAAGTTGGCAAACTTTTCCTTAAAGGTAGATTATATCGAGGTACACAACTTAGTTTGATAGTAAATATTTTAGACCTCATGAAACCTAAAGTCTGCGGCCCAGCTACTCAGCTCTCTCACCGTGATGTAAAGCAGCCATACATAATGTACACGGTCGTTTTGTTGGGTTGGGGTTTTTGTTGTTTTTTTGTTTGTTTTTTTTTTAATTAAATTTTATTTACAAAAACCAGCAGAGTGCCTGTGGACCACAATTTACCAACCCCTGAAAAAAAAGAGCATGAGAACTATTTTTAAGCACCTTCTTCCTGACCATTTCTCATTCCTATTTTAAAACATTAGGCTGTCTGCATCTAACTACTTCTCGAGTGTTTCTATTTAATTACTGAGCTTAGTTTTCCCAGAATCACAAAGTGAGGCACGTCAGACATGTGAAACAGGATTAAGCAGCCCAACTGCCGTACAGTCTCCATCTTGGAAGCATTAGGAGATAATCTGAGCTAACAGCCCCTTCAATGCTATCTAGCAAGCAGTCATTCAGCTCCTATTCAAACACTTCTAATGAGGTGAAGGAAACGAATTTCCTGCCAACTCATTCCACCTTTGAACAGCTCTAAAGTAAGATACTCTGCATATTTTAGCACATTTAAATCACTTGATTATTTAGGAATTTGCATACTGTATTACTTTTATTAAAATGTCAGGTCAAGGTGGCCAGAAACTTGGGTTTTTATGTTCATATATTTTAAGGTAAATACCAAATATATCGTTTTATTATTTCTTTTGTTTACATTGCGATTGCTTTTTAAGATATTGAATTCACACCTCAGTCTGGATAGCTGTTTTCTTACCACTGCGTCTCCAGCACTTTCGACAGCGTCTGGTACATAAAGGGTACAGAGAAATTGTTTGGAGGGAGGCAAAAACAACTCTGCATTTGGGCACCTTTACATGATTTAGCAAGACAAGAGTGGCACAGGAGACCAGCAGAGCAGGTACCTGAAGGGCTGATGTGCAGACAGCTCCATACTGAGGTCTCAAATCTCACAGCAGTTCTCTTTTCTCGTTTCTTCCTTCCAAGTCTGCCTGCCCCACTCTTATGGGGAACATCTTCCATTTCAGCACCTGTTCTTAGAAGGCTTTTCAGGTGGTCCATTCCCAAAACAAAACGCAGTTCCCTAAACTTCGTAGGTACTTCAATCACTGCACCCAGCCTACTTGTTTATGCATTTCTGTCATCCTTATTTTTCTGTCCTGGCACTGAATACCATGATAGGGCGAGGTAGGAACATTATATTTAGTAAAAAGCTGAATGTAATAGTTTTGTTGTATTCTCTACTGGCCAAACCAAATCTAGGGAATTGATTTTATATCTGAGTATACATTCTAGGACAGGTACTTAGCCTTTATACCAAAGATTGAGAAGGCAAATGTCTAAAAGATCACGTCAATAATGCAAATGAGTGACAGGGACTAGTGGAGTGATGGCTAACAGAGGGGCTCATGCTCTACTTTTACATGAATCCCTTAAATGTAGCCAACTAATTCAATATTTTTCTAAAGGAAAATAATCAACACTGTAAAATCTCCAAAACATATACTACATGCCTCCAAGTAGATATGGGAAGCAACTCTGCAACCTGTTTTGGACGAAGGGACTTCAAGGCAGCAACGGTCAGAACTCCACTGGTGAAAGAACGTCCTGACAGGGTAAATTAGCAGTCAGGACAAGAGACAGGGTAAGGGCTTAAACTAAGACAGTCGCAATGAGGTAAAGGGGTAGATTTGAAAGATAACATGGCTGATTCATGCCAGGACTGCATAATTAAAGTGGCAGCCATATCACCATTCTGTAGGTTCACAATGAAATGTTATAAATGAAAATCTAAATTATATCACATTAAAAGAATGAAAGAAATCAAATAATCATTTCAACAGATACAGAAAAAGCATATGACAAAATGTATCCATTCACGATGAAAACTCAACAAATAACAGAACATAATTCAATATTAACAGAGGCCAGATATGAAAATGACAAGCCCACAGCTATCATATTTAATGGCAGAAGGCTAAAAGGAGGAAGGTTTCCTCCAAAGATCACCCAAGGCGGGTGTCCATTCTCACCACTCCTACTCAGCACAGCACTGGAAGGCCTAGCCAGAGCAATCAGACAAGAAAAAGAAATAAAAGAGAGAGGGAAAGGGAAGAAGCAAAAGCATATCTGTTTGCAAAATACATGATTTTATAAAATAGAAAATCCTAGAGACTCAATAAAAATATATTAGATCTAATCAATAAATTCAGTAAAGTTTCAGGATACAAAACTTAAAAATCAGCAGTGCTCCCATACACAAGAAAAAGAAAGAAACTGGCAAGATTTACAAGAGCATCAAAAACAATATAACTCTTAGGAGTAGATTTAACTGTGATAAAAAGATCTCTATATTGAAAAGAAGACACAAATAGGGATGAATTTATATTGTTCAATGAAATGTCAATATAACTAAAAGTCATCTAAAATCCAATGCAGGTATGTCCTGCTGGCTCAGGAGCTAAGCAACTGGGGTGTGGACCACGTGAAGTTCAAGGACGGAGCTTCACGGAGGGGTGGAAGGGTGGAAGGGAAGACAACCAAAAATAAAATGAAATAAATAAAAGTGCTTCCTCCTCTTCCTTCCATCCTTAAAAATGCCACTTTCAGCACGCCCTGGTGGAGTAGCAGTTAGGTCAATCACCTCTAAAGGAGCACAGGACACAGAGCCCTGGGTTCAAGTCCTGGGTCCAGAGAAACAACTAAATAAAAATAAAAATGAAATGTTTCTACCTCTTTCTTCCTGCCTGCTTGCTCACCGTCAATCCTGCCTGTATCTTTCCTTTAAAAACAAAAAAGGTATCTTCTTTGCTTCCAATCCTAAAAATTCAAAGCAAATCCCTATTAAGATTCCAATTCCAATAACATTTTTTACATCAATTAAAAGCAACACTTCTAAAATTGATATGGAATCATGGAAGACCCAAACAGTCAAAGATATCCTGAGAAGAAGGAAGCTGGAAATGTCACACCACCCGATTTTAAACCAGACAGGCTCACCTTGCCAACACTGTGGGCTGGGTTCCAGAGCACCCCAATAAAGTAAGTCACATATGTGTTTGTTTCCCGTGTGCGTACATATATTTGCATCTATTATGTGTGCGACAGCATTATGTCTAAAAAGATCACGTATGTATCTTAAGTGAATGTGAACAGAGACACAAAGTGAGCACATAATATTGGAAAGATGGCACTGATAAACTTATCAGACATACGGCTGCACAAACCTTCAATATGTTTTTTTTTTTAATGTAATATCCGCAAAATGAAATAAAGTGAAGCCCAATACAACGAGGCATGTTTGTATATAAAGCTAGTAACAGTCATCACAACAGTGTGGAACTGGCATAAAAACAAAGAGACCAGTGAACAGAACTGAACGTCCAAATAAAGCCAAGCATATATGTCAACTTACAGTTGAAAAGGGAGCCAAGAATCCACAACGGGGGAAAGAGTCTCTTCAATAAGTGGTGCTGGGCTAATTCACAAGCAAAAGAATGAACCTAGACCCAGATCTTAGACCACTCACAAAAATTAACCCAAAATGAATTAAAGACTTAAATGTAAGACCTGAAGTCATGAACCTAAAAGAAAACACAAATAAACCTCTGTAACAGGGGCCTTGGTAACGAGTTTTTAGACATGACACCTAAAACCACAAGTATCAAAATAAAAAAATAAACAAGCAGGACAACATCAAACTATAAAGCTTCTGCACAGCAAAAAACAAAACAAAACAAAAAAAATGTTGACAAAGTGACAAGGGCCGTATCCCATGGCTCCAGTGTCTGAGGTGTCTAAGATACAGACCACGTATTTAAGTGTCCACTGACAGGACACACACTCATGCATCATTTCACTTTTCATAGATAACAGACCGTATGTGCAACGGTGGCCCAAAAGACGACACCACAGAGCTGAGCGTACACTAGACCATGCCACCTAGGTTTGTAAAATTACATTCTATAACGTTTGCACAACGATCAAATCACCTAACGACACATTTCTTAGAACGTACTCCTCATCAGTGAGACATAACTGTAAAGACAATGGAATATCATTCACCATGAAACACAACAAAAAACAGGAAATCCTACCATTTGTGACAACATGGGCAAACCCTCAAGCCATTATGCTAAGTGAAACAAGTCAGACAGAAAGGCAGATACTATATGATCTTACTTACATTTGGAATCTAAAAATCAAACTCATAAAAAGAGATTCCCTTTCACTCTACTACCTTATCCTGCTTTTGTTCTTAGGATATTATCACCTAAAGAACATTATTTTTCTATTTATCTATTTATTCTTTTTGTTTTATTTTTTTAAGGAAAGGTGAAGGTAGGAATGTAGGCAAGTAGACTTGGCAGGCACAGGAGTGATTAGGAAGAAGCACTTTATTTCATTCGGTTGTACACCTTGGTTGTTCTTCCTGGGGCCTGGGATGTGAACCCAGTACTTGGGATGTATGTGGGTGGCCTGTGCTTTGGCCCGAGGCAGTTAACCAAACCACTACTCCACCAGGGAGTGCCTAGTTATTCTGTTTGTTTCTTCCCATTAGAATGCAACCCTTGAGAGCAAGCTCCTTTTTGTTAATACTGTATACTCAGCTCCAAGAATTATGCTAGGCATGCAGTCAGTGCTCAATTTTTATCATCAGAACATAAGCCCTAATATATAGCAAAATATTATATAACAGATATATGTGATAAGTTTTGATGAAAATGATTCATTTCCCCCTAAACTGACCAAGTATATAAAAAGTTTGGTGCTCTGATAAAAAGAAATAAAAGTACCAAAAAGATCAATTGGGCATATCCCTTGGTTCAGCAGTTAAGGTGCAAGTCCCCAGGGACCCAGGTTTGCGACCTGGGACCAGGGGAAGGGGGAACAAATAAGACGAAAAGGTAAATACTGGCTTCCACTCCACCCAACCAGAAATTAATTGTATAACCCAGTCCTCTGAGGTAGGAAAATGCTGCAGGGAAAGGAAAAGAAGAAGAGTTCTGTGAGCAGGGCAGTTTGCCTTGACGTCTTCCACTCCTGCAAGAAGAGCGTCACTATCCCTAACTATTCCTATTTCACAGAAGAGGTCACAATGAGAATGAGAGGTCTGGTTAAGACTCTTTTCACTCCTAGATTCCAGTCCAGTCAACTCCCATGCCTCTAGAACCCTGTTCCCAGACTCATCGACTGGCCGCCCTATTGCTCAACTTCCCAAGGAAACAGTCTCTGACTATCCAGCTACCGCTAGCAACCAAGTCCAGCAGACCCACTGACCACTCACTGCTCAAGTTTCTTCTGTTTCATTAGTACTTTCCTCTGCCTTGTTTGACAATAAAATATTGACAGAGAGAATCCAGAAAGGGCTAGGAAGAGGCACGAATGCCAGTCTTCACTTTTTAAAAGTCAATCACTGCTTCCACCAAAAAAGTAGTTTTCTCAAAAGAGAAATATAGTGCAATGAAAATAACCCAGGTCTTAAGGACAATGACACCATGTACTACTCATGTGAACCCAGATAACTTCTCCAACTTCATTTCCTCACCGACGGGAAGTAGCCATCCTTACACCACAGGTTTGGTGGAGATATTACAGGAGACAATGTCAAACAGACCTGTGCCTGGTATATAGTTAAGTGTTCAGTAAATAGTAGAGAGGCCTATTTTTGAGGGTTGTGAATGTCATGCAAGGAGTTTCAACTTTGTTAGATTGGCTAGTTGATTAAATGAGAAAATACGTGAAGTACTTAGCACATAGTATTTGGTTCACAACCGGTCAGCAACAAATACTAACTTTCCTCCTCTTGCAATGGTGGAAAAATTGTAGAGACTTTAGAAACTACCCAATTCTGTCACTGAGGAGATGTTTTGCTATATAACATACTTACCATTTAGGGAACTGAAGCTTTCCGTCAGCACTGCTGGCTGCGGCCCTGATGCCTGCTGTCCTGGAAATACTCACTCTCTTTCAATGGCAGGTACCTTCTGATCTGGACAGAACAGAAACAGAGAGGAAAACATAGGTAAAGCATGAGTCACACCAAGACTGAGCTCACCCAAAGGCCTGTACCAAAGGTCTTTACACAAAGGGCAGTGTCAGAAGACACAAGGCAGGAGCTGAGTTCACATCCTAAGTCCAAAAGAAGCTGGCTCACTCTCTCTCAAGGGAGAGGAGTTCGGTTCCAGGAGACTTCCTCTTTCCCAGCAGATGATGAGGGCCCAGAGCAACTGTACTGTCTTTCCTTAAACTAAGAGACCTATATGTTTCCCAACGGTCTAAAGATTCACGACATCTTACAACTGGGAAGGACCTCAGAAATGAACTAGTTAAAATAAATTTTAAGGAAGGAAAAAGAAATTTGGAAAGGATGAGTCACACAACTGCTTAGGGCAATGCCGGGATTCTACTAAAAATAAGATGTCCTGGAAGATGATTAAGAAGAAAATCCAAACCTCTATGGAATATCTACCACACCCGTGGCAATGTGTTTGTGATTTTTATAAGAAAATTAAATATCACAATAATGTTACCTCCAAGTAAAGAATCTAAACTTCAAGAAGTGACTCTGAAGGTCTCAGTTTGCTATAAAAGGCAGTCAGCATTTAAACCCAAGCGTGTCTACCTCATGCCGGCTCTCACTGGGTTGCCTTCCAAACTCAATCCTCAAAAGGATTCAACCCACCAAACGTCAATTAGAACTAAAAACAGTTTCTCTGTCTGCAAACTTACCCCCTCATTTTGTAACAAATAGCTTTCTACAGAAAAGTTGAATAGTCTACTAACCCATTAACTGTCACCCGTAAAATCAGAGAAGGGTTATAGGTGAAGATCTGAGTCGAACTTCTATTCAACTCTAGTCTTGAGGACGGATGGCATCTAAGCTAGTGATAAACCTGAAGATTTTGTACATTTTCTTACACTCAAATTATGCCCCCGCCTTCATGACTGCCCACCCTACCCTCACACACCCTGCAGGTCACCTCATAACCACCTTCCAAAGCTGTTGGTTCCATTAACCAGATTTCCATATGCCATCACCACCTTCATAACATACAAAGGACTCCACACCTGCTACACCCTCTTAAGAGGGCTAGAAGGCTCTAAGATAGAGAAATAATACAATGGTAGTTTCATTGTTAATAGCTTTAAAAAAGATGAGGGTCTGAAGCCTCAAACTCGTGAGAGGTAAAGAAAAAAGAATTACTGAAAAGCAATGAAAATCACTTAAAAAAAAAAAAAAAAAAAAGGAAAGGAAATGTATACCAGGGACAGCACACAAGGGATGGCTTAAGTGTGACAGAGACTTTGGCTCCCCCTCCCCACCCAGACACTGGGACGGGTGGGAGTGGGGTGTTGAAGACATGGGTGAAATCCAAGTAGAATAAAGCAGGATTGCTATTCAAACAGCTTCAGGACTGGCCCTGAAACCTGCCCTGCCCCCACCCACCACCTGTCTCTTTCCTCACTCTATACACACTCACACCCCCACCTCTACCTCCCTCCCTCCCCATGCATAAAAACTCTGAGCCCCCTAATACTCATGAAAATCTTTGCAGTCCTAAGGGTGACCCTAAGTGTGATGGCAACTTCCCTGGTAGAAGCGGCTGCCCCAGCACGCAGCACTTAATGCCACATTTTCTGACATATTATTCAGGCTCAGGGGGCTTTTCTCTTCAAAACAGGATGAAACACACTGCCAAAAGTCAACTAAACCATATTCTTCTGGTTTGTTTTCAACTTTCTGCATTCTCTCCTTTACGTCTAAGGGCTGGAAGCAAGAAGCTTTCCTTTGCTTCTGAATGTCATTCTTCCCGTATCCTCAGCGTACTGGCACTCTATCCCCAGAAACAAAAGAGTGACTGTAATATTTTCAAACTCTCTGGTGCTGCCCCTTCAGAGAACTTTCCGCCCTGACAGACCCACCCATCTCACTTTCCTAAGGCATCTCTCCTGGTGTTTATGATTACTGTTGGTGAAGATGGAGATGGATGGTATGGGTGTATGGGTGTATGGGTGTGTGTGTGTGTGTGTGTGTGTGTGTCTGTCTGTCTGTCTAGAAGATAATGGAAATCATTGCATGTCCGATCACCTCATTTTCCAGAGGAGAAAGTGAGTCCAAAAGAAAATGTGTTGCAAAGCAAATTAACATGACTGAGTTCACCTGAGTTATTAATAAGCCATACACTGGAAATGCATCTGTCCACCTTCATTTGACTGCTAAAGATTAAAGCTACCTAAAATATGTTTAGTTTTTCTCTTCAAACACCTTGATAATGGATAAATATGCCAGCAGGGAATTATTTCCAGTGTGATCATCCACAGATAACCATACACACTGAATAAAATACAAAAACAACTATCTGAAGTGAGCAAGGCAGGTAGATTTGGTAGAGAAGTTGAAAATTGGAAAAGGGTACTAGCATAGGATGAATTCCTCCTTTTGAAGCTTTGACCTGAGAAATCCAGCTGAAATTCCAATTAAAAAACAAGCCCTAGGCTTTCTGTCTGGAGGGACCAGAAGACAGAGCCCAGAGCAGCCACAGATCACTGCAAGAAAGAAAGAAGACAGTCAAAGGAGGAGAGCTGCAGGCTCTGTGTAAACTTTGCCCAAATCCCAAGTTGAGCCCTGAATCGTGGAACCCAAGGACCCCAGCTCAGGACCAACAGCTGGACTGAGAGTTGAACCCACTCACTGCAGGTGAGATAGTCTGCAGTACTGAATCTAATCAAGTTAACTACCACTAAATAAAACATCTGTAGATATCAGCATCTCCATAACACAATAATTCACACACATTCATGTACAGGATGCAAAATCCCAAATGACACATAGAACTAAAGAAAGTAAACCAACTTGCAAGGGAAAAGAAAGCGGCAGAGGGCAACTCCAAGGAGACCCAGAAGATGGAATTCTCAAACAAGAATATTAAAGCAGCTATTATAACTAAGCAGATAAACTGAAAAAGATATTTAAGTGGACATTTTAGAACAGAAAAGCAGTATCTGAAATAAAAAAAAAAAAAATCACTGAACAGGCTTAGGAGCAGAATGGGAACGACAGAGAAAAGAATGAAACTTGAAGACAGATCAATAGAAATTAAACTGAAATAACTCTGGCTCATCTACAGTTTCTAGAAAAACCACCCTCAAGAGTAACTTTACTTACAATTATGAGAAATTTTAATATCACTTACAATTATGAGAAATTTTAATATCACAGAGAACCAGAGTGAGCAGGAAGCACAGAAAACCATTTCCTGCAATTCTGTTGAAGCAGGCCAACTCTCATCTCTTAGTTAACTCCTTGAGTTCTTTTAGATAGATATAAGCAAAGAAGAGAGTGTGATGATAAAACATGAGAGGATAAAATTTAAACCTGAGTTTGTCACAATATCCAAAGTCATGAGTCAAATCTAGAGCCCCATGGTGCATACTGAAAGTGGGAGACAGTCTTTCTTCCCCCTGTAAGTGCTGAGGTAGTAGAGTCTCAGGACTGTGCAGGAAAAAAAAGTCAAGAATGATTTTTAATGTGTTTTCTGCCTAAAGCAGTCTCTTCACCAAAAAGCCAATGTGGTACAGGCTGATGGGCTGTAGTGTGGGTCAAATCAGTGGGTCTGGAGCTGAAGAATGCCAAGAGCTTGGTAGAAGCCTAACTAGTACCACCTAGGGTGGTGAAAGTAGCTAACCTGAGTGCTATTTCTCACCAGCTTCCCACACTCAAGTCACCTCATGCTGGTGTTCAGGACATGCTAGGCAAAAATGGAGGGGAAAAAAACTACAGGAGACATGTCAATTTCTGTAAGCTCTGCCTTTTTCTCATCTCTCCTCCCTCAACCTGCTCAAAGAAGGAAAGAAAAATCCAAAACAAGTGTTCTTTTCTGTCTAAATGGAAAACTGAAAGAAAGAAGATGTGCTCACTACGTGTAAAGAGCTTTGGGCAGGAGTTGTCCTCAGACGAATTTCCTTCTTTTTTTTTTAAAAAGGAAGGTGCGGGCAAGAATGAAGGTGATCAGGCAGACTGAGGAGAAAGAAGAACTTTATTTTATTCAGTTGTTCATTCACTGCTCCCCGGTCCTGGGTCTTGAACTGGGGACCTTGGGATGTACCTGGACTGTGCCACAGTGACTAACCCTCTAGGCCAGCAGGGATGCCCTCCCACAAGTTTCTTAAACTCTCCGGGTCACAGTTTCATCAGCTGGACAAAAATGGGAAAGGAAATGCTATCTAAGGTCCTTTCCCAAAACAACATGTATGACATCCTCATCTATGCAATCTCCATCTGTCCTCGAAGAAACTACGTAACAGATGCCAAAAGTAGACACATTGACATGTTCACTGATTCATCAGAATATCTCAGGGTTGTACAATTATTCAATTTTTTTAAATAAGGTAATTTTTTATAAGCAAGTCATTCTTAAATTTCAATATTCATCTGAGAGGGAGAGTTGCTACAAGCATGTTTTTTTCTTTCTAATTCTGCCAGGTTATTTTTTAAATCTATTTATCTCCTGGAATGAGAAAGCAGATTCTCTTATCCACCATACAAGAGATGAGCAAACAAACAAGTGTGACCTTGTAGGTAGCTGAAAGTAACAGACAGAATGAGAATTCAGTTACTCCATTTCTGAACTTCAGGTTGTTGTTGTTTTTATATTACAAAAAAAAATTGCCTAATAAAGAACCAAGACTTACAGACAGGACTGGAACTGAAAGAAAAGGATTTAAGAGCTGTCGTGCATTTTGGAAGCACTTATTAATAAGCAATAGATTAGACTAGCTTTTGATTAGGGTGTCTACTGAAAAGCAGACCCTTAAGAACTGCCACCTGGTTCCACTCCTTTTATAACAAGCAGCCTATAAACTAAGATTAGGCTTCTTTGCAATCAGCCCATATTTGTGAGGTTTGGCATAGAACCATATCTCTTAACATTACTGGTTATTTACTGCTTTAAGAAAGGCTGAATGAGAAAAACACACTAACTTCTAAGTGTACGACTGGATATCAAGGGGCCACATGGAAATGTAGTTAAACAGCAAGTCACAGCAATTACCCTAAAGAGAAAGGAACCAAAAGCATGTATTACCTAGCTGAATCTGTCAGGTAAATATCATCATGTTTATTTTATAATTGATGAACTGAAAGTTCAAAGTCACATGGCTGAGAGTGGATTTTCACCTAGATATTTCTGCCCCTAATTTTGCTTTCTGCTCTCTATTATACCACTTCTCTTAAGGAGTTCTCTCTCAGATCTTACTCATAAGCCAGCCAGTCAGCCCTGATGTACCGACTAAACATCACAAATCTCCATGAGTGTGAGGGGTAGTTTGTTAACTCTTTCATTCATTCATTTATTCAAAAATTGATTACCTACACTATATTAAGCAGAGCTAAGCACTGGGGATAGTACGATGAGCAGAAACAGACCTGTCTTTGTGGCATTCACTTAAGAGTGCAACAAGAAGAAAACGCCACTGATTTAGAGAATCAAACCATTAAATATAAATTATATGAAATACAATAGAAACCGACCTGCTCCAAGAGATGTAAGAAGCTCCTACTAGTGGTGAGAATGCTCCCAGTCCAAGAGGGGACACGCTGCACTTGGGGCATGAAAGGACATCTGTGTGTGCAAAGGCGGAACGAGCCGGCACGTGGAGCAAGAAAAGCACACAAGTATGGAGTCAGCCCATGCAGGCCCTTGGAGGCCAACTTATGGGTTTGGGTTTTTATACTACCTGGAAGTCTCATTTAAGTATTACACAGGGGCGAGATGTGTATATTTCAGAGATCACTTTGGCTTCAGCATGAACTACAGTTGGAAGGAAGGAAGGAAGGAAGAACGATGCCGAGAGATCAGCAACAAGGCCGGTCTGTGATCCAAAAAGAGATGGTGGAAAAAATAATACTGAGTGCACAAGGCACCATTTTAGGTACTCTGGATTAATTAATTTAATCCTTACAACAACTCTGTGAGTTACTATTATCCCCATCTTATAAATGAGGGGCCACCTCAATGCCCAGCCAGCCCTGATGGCCATGGTCCTGGGGCATGCGGGCAGGTATTGCTCTGCTCTCAGTGCATAAATTCAGACAAATGTGGACAACAAGAAAAATGCTATTGGACAGTGGGGATCAGTAATTTTGCACAGGAAGCTTTGGGAGATGCTGTTTACTGCAGTCTGCCTGAATTTCAGACAAAGTTGAACAAACATGAGTTTGGTGTTTTGGAAACTGTGAAAGCTGCTGGTGATATCTATTCTCCTTTATTAAGAGAAGTAACTGAAATTAATGAAGCTTTTGATAAAGTCCAGGACTTGTCAACAAATCTTGCTATGAAGATGGTAGGCTGATCAAGATAGTGCTGAGTTATCCCTTCAGAATGAGAGGAACTAATGAGTCAAGCAGCATATGAGAAATACATAAAAACCAACTGAGAAAAGAAAATGAAACCCCTAAAACAAACTAATCTGAAATAATTTAATCTAGCGTAGTTAAATTAGTGGTGTACAGAAGATTAAAAACAGCAACTTTAGCAATAAAAACAAAACTTTTAGCAATGAAAGAAGAAACTACTTGCAACAATGCTACTGGAAGAAAATACCTTTGATTTTCAAATAATACAACATGCATCTTTTTCATAACACCCTATTATGTTTAGGCTAGCATCCAGTTACAATATTTAGAATTCCTGAAATTATCTGCAGTAAAAATGAGATAAAATTATGTAATTTAAAGACAACAATGATACCTTAAACTTCATGTAATAAATACTGTAATTTGCTTACATCCATTCCTGGACTTGGGTACAAATACTTAATCATCTTTCTACTGGGAATAATTGGCAGCGAAAGTAAGTTTTTTGTTAGTTGTGCAGTGTCAGCTAAGAACAACACTATCTTAACTTTGCAATATACTTCAATTACTGTTCTATTTTTAAACAATGAAGCAACAGCCTTGCAGGAAAAGAAACAGTTTAACAAAACACTGAACTTCATTAAAATAAATTAGGGCAGTTAAGTAATTTAACAGAATTATATGCCCTCTTCACAGTCTCACTTACCTTGTGAACACTTTAATTCATTTACCCAGCCCCACTTCCATATGCAACTAGTAATATTTCAATCCTCTTTACAACAAACTAACACCCTCTGCGGGCCTACACGAATGCAGCTACAAAGTGATAAACTAAGCTGTACGTCTAGAGAAAACACAACTACGCTGGCGGCAATCCTGCCTAATAGGTTCACTCTACTACTCTCCAAAATGACCCTTTCACAATTCTTTTTCATTCACAATAAACCTCTAGCCCCCATCAGTAAATGACTTTTGTCACCAAGAAGCACATTTCAGACCATCTTCCTAATTTGAAATCTAACAACACACCAGCGACATGCTGGTTTCCCTCCTGTTATAATGAAGAGTCTGCTGGTGTACAATGCACAACCTTGCATGTCTACTATGGATCCAATTCCCTCCTATCTTCACATGCCCGCTCTTCTTACAGCAACATCTCTCTCTACAGGCTCATGCCCACCAGCATACACGTGCTTAAGAACAGTGATACTCAGAGTATACAAACCACAAAGATCATATACAGACCACTCTCCAAACAGAGGCAAATTTAATGCATACAAATTTAATCCTATCAAGACTCTATCCTGCTTTAGAACAACAAAACAAAACAGTTCTAAATGGCTTTTCTTCTCACTTAAAATAATCTGAAGTCCTCACATAGTCTACACGAGTTGGCTCCTACATACCTCTTACTTCACCTCCTCAATTCCTGTTTCTTTAGAGAGTATTCGTTCCTGCCTTAGGGCCTTTGCACTAGCTGATCCTTTTTCCCTTTGTACACAGCTCTTTCCTTCTGGTCAGCTTCATTTTTACCGCCTCTGTAAAACCTTAACCAGTCAACAGAATGTGCTCCCAACATCTAAGCCATTATCTGCTTCATGCTCACTTTGCCACTTACCCCCATCAGATATTTTATTTACTCAATGCATGTCTTTAATCCCCACCTTCTGTGTAGCTCATCACTATATCCTCAGTGCCTAAAACAATGCCTGGTACAGGAGAGCAATCTGGGCTGGAAACAAACTAGTGAGTCACGGACATAGAGGTGTGGTTACCGAAGGTCCTGGAGTAGATGACATCACCCAGAAAGAATGTCTACTATATGAGGGAAGGCTTGGAGAGCAGGACATTTAATAGCTGTAGAATGGATGATGAGCCTTCAAAAACAACACAGAAGTAGGAGGAAGAATAGGGTCCAGTGTTATGTCACTGGAGCCAAGAGAAGAAAATGTTTCTGGAGAGACAGAGTAGTCAACAGTGTCAACTTTTCTGAGAAAACTAAACACTAAAAATGGCATTTGAGATGGAACCCTGGTGGCCCAGCAGTTTAGTGCATCACCAGGTGTAGCCCGCATACATCCCAAGGTCATGTTCAAGACCTGGGGCAAGTGAACAACCAAGATGAACTAAATAAACGTAAAATGAAGTGCTTCTTTCCCCTCTCTCATCCTGCCTACTCAGCTTCATCCCTGCCTGTACCTTTCCTTAAATAAAATTTAATTTTTAAATAGACTGTTGAGTTCATTCAGCTTCACAGAGGACATTACAAAAATGACAGGGGCAAAGGCCAGACTGGAGTAGGTTGAATGAATGAAGTAAGTCAGGAAACAAACAGCTTTTAGAAAAGTTTGCTATTTACAAGTGAAGGTGACAGATTAAAACGAATGTAAGGCTGAGGAAGAGTAGTGTCGTCTGTTTTTAATAAGGGGGACAACCCAAGCAGTTTCATATACAAGCTGGAATTTACAGAGGTTGCAAGTCACCCAAAGATTCCAAACGTTTGTACTCCCACACCCATCTTAGAAGACTACTTCCCTTGGACTTATTCCTAAACGCCCAGTGTCAAGCTAGAAGTTTCTGCTTATACATACATCTCATCTTCTTTATTACGATGGAAGATAAAAATGCCTCTCTCTCCTGCTGTGTTGACAATATATCTAAGGAATGGGGAACCTATGCATAACAAGTTATTTTAACGTATGGAATAATGTCTAAAGAAAAACACATATATTCATTTGCAAGCCTTTGCCTACAAACACATTTACAGATAATAAAAAGATCCTCCATTAGATCATATGAAAAAAAAACCCTTCTTTATGCTTTCCCTTGCTACTGTCAGGAACAGAATCCTGGACTATTATTTCTACCCCAGCAAGAAGTTCTTTTATAGCCTCCAGAGAACTTCCTTTTGTCTCTGTTCTATTCCTCTCCGTTGTGCCTGCTGCCCAAACAACATACAATAATGGAAGGAGCACATTTGGCCCTGGAAGGCGGGGAATCTCGGGTTCACTATACTTCAGTCACATATCAGTTAAGGTGATTAAACACCACAGTTTCTTTAATAAATGTATGTAGAGATTAGAATATCTGAACTATTCTTATCTTAGATAAGGATTATATGAAATATATAAACTAAGTGCCTAAGCACATAAGGCCTGGGATAAAATAAATTCCATTAATGTTAATTTAACTTGGTTCTCATCACCAATCTGATTGCACATTTTTACTTAGTTTCTTTTTCTCTCTAAGTGCACCAGGCAGATCTTGGGATAGAAGCCTTGAGAAATTCCCATGCCCAGTTCTAGCAGAAATAATTTTAAAGTAGGACTGAGAGGGCTGGTAGGAGGAGCAAAAGGTGTAACCAGGCAGCATGTGAAAGGGCAGGAAGGGCAGGAAGGATACAGAGCCAAAGAAATAGTCAGGCTCCCTGCCAGGTTCTCAGCATTCCTCCTCCTTCCGAGTTCCTTCTTGTAGTTATGGCTGTGTCTCTTCTTTTAGTAGGTCATGCCTGTCAACAAGCCTCAAGTCCGTGTCTTGATACCAAAAAACAAAACAAAACAAAACAAAAAACCAAAAACCAACCCTGCACTCACACCCATACGCAAACACATTCTGGGCAGTACAAAGGTCTGCCTGAGTCTGGTCTCTCCAAAACGCTCATTGTGTGACCTTTGTATGAATCTCTAAATTAGTTCTTCGTTTGTAAAACAGAAATGAGTATGCTGACTACAAGACTGCAAGGCTCAAAAGAAGTATGCATGTGGCAGTGCCTGTTCACCATGAAACATGTCTGTTGTTTTACAGAGTCTACCTCCCACCAGCTTAGATGCTAAGTTTTACTAACAAGTCTTCGGTGTTAGAGTCCTCTATTCCATGTTCCAAGGCTATCTATTTCCAATGCAAGTCCTCCTGCCCCTGGTAATTGAAAGTTTTATGTTCTTTCTAATTTCACTCAATTCCCTTATCCTAGAAAAATTTCTCAACACTGACCTAATGGCTCTATGTCCCCAAATGGTAAAGCTCACTAGACCTGACGATCTCCAAAGGCCCTTGTGACTCTAACATTCTAAGCCTCACTACCTAATGCTCCCAAAATGCTTTGACCATTATCTCTACTTGAGCAATTCCAATCTACTTAGTAATATAGCTTTGTCTATATGATCTCTTAGGAAGAGAGCAAAAGGTAGGGGTTATCTTACTGAGTTTTCTATGACCCACAGAACTTAACATGGAGCTTTGTACACAGAAAGTACTCAAAGGGTTGTGGTTGAATTGGGTTGATGCTAATTTCTAATTTTTTACATTTAGTATCCATATCACACAATAATAAAGATCTCTTATTCTTTTATACTTTTTTGGTACCTCCATAGGCTTGGCAGTGTGAAACACAAGTCATTTTTTTTTTTTTTTTTTTCAATGAATTGGGTGAGTGGTTCATTTCTTGATCAAGGTGAAAGTTTCAATCAGTTTATCCTATAATTTTTAATAACTGGCACTGGTTACTGAAATATATAAATATGACGTTTATCATAGTGTCACAGACAGAAACTATATAACAGAGTTATTACACAAATAGAATCAAATGAAAGGCAAGGTTTGGGGGGCTTTTCTCCTCAGTTGCACCAAAAATGTGATAAAAGGAAAACATAGGTGGTCAGCAGACCTGGACTCTGGAGCTCACCGCTAGAAAGTAGATGGTCTTCTAAAATGCTCCCATGTTATATGTGAGCTTCCCCCACATGCGCTGAACCTAATGACCTGCTTCCAGTGAAAAGAATACGAGAGTTATAAGTCCCAATTCTGAGATTTGAATATAAAAGACTGAATTCCTTACTACTGTGCTCTCTCTCACCTGCTGTCTCTTTCATGCTTTGAGGAAGGTAGCTACTATGCTGGAGAGAGACACGAGACAAGAAACTCGAGGTCAGCAAGGAAGTGAGGCCACCAATCCAACCACCCACAAGGGAACCTGACTTCTGCTGACAAGCACTGAATTTTTTGAAGCTGATCCTTCCCCAGTCACACCTTGATGACTGCAAGCCCTGTCAACATCTTGACTGCAGCCTTGTATGAGACCCTGGCACAGAGGACCCAGCTAAGCCAGGCTCGAGTTCCCCGTCTAGACACTGTCATATAATAAACACGTGCTGTTGTATGTGACTAGATTTTGTTATGAAGCATCATGTAACTAAGATACCCTGTAAATTTAAAAAAATGAAAAAGGAGGTAGATGAACAACTTATAGGTTAAAGGGCTCTTAAAAGATATAAAAAGGAGCACCCTGGTGGAGTAGCGGTTAGGTCAATACCCTCTGAAGGCAACCACACCACATAACTCTGAGTTCAAGTAACCTGGGTCCCAGGGTAAACAACCAGTGTAAACAAGTAAATAAAAATAAATATAAATAAAGTGCTTCTTCTCCTCTCTTCCTGCCTGCCTGCCTACTTGCCTCCAATCCTGCTTACACCTTTCCTTTAAAAAAAAAAAAAGATAAATACTGAATTGCTTACAGAAAAGTATCTGGAATTTGCTTCAAAATAATGTGGGATGGAGTTAAGTGGATAAGGATACAGATGAAACAAGACTGGCCATGAATTCATAACTGTTGAAACTGGGGTAGGTACATGGGAATTCAGTATAAGGTTTCCTTTTATAGAGGCCTGGAATTCTCTATAACAAAAAAATTAAGAAAGAGATGAGGGTTGGGTAAAATGCAAAGCAAACAAGGGCCCTTCTACCTCTGATAATCTATGATCCCATAGTGTCTCAAAGCCTATGTTATAGCTTCCCTGACCTTCCCCAGATTTCCTAAACTGTATAGATATCATTTCAGGCCATGTCAGTAACCAGCATCATCAATTTCCCACAAAAACTCTGCTGAACACTTCATCTGATGAGTTACTTAAAATTAGTTGGACAATTAGGCCTCCAAATGTTACAAGAAAAAGTGAAGAAAGGAGTGATATAATGGCTAATTACCAGAAGGTGCTGGACACAAAGCAGGGGGAACTACTTTAGAGCTTTATGGTGCAGGAAATCACCAACTGCTGGCCTTTCTTCTGGTTCTCCTTAGACGCTCCAGTCTCCTGCCTGTGAGGCCATTTTATATTCCCGCCCTCTGCTAGTTTTCTTAATCCCTTAAAGTTTTCCCTCATTAACCTCAAGTATCTTGATAGCTATGAATAATTTTCTAATTTCCAATTTTGTTGAACTAATGAAAAAAGAATCTTGCGTTCTATAGTTCTACGAATCATAGCTCCTTTTTCTTTTCAGTGTCCAACTATTAGGGTAGAGAATCACCCTTTCAAGGTCCTATGAAGAATATTCACAGAATAAAGTGCAATTAGGGTAGACATATGGGAACTGAACTAGTTCTCACATTCTTCCTTGGTGCAGACCACCCCTGCTGCTGCCACATCCCACTTCTACTGTAAGAGACAGCTAAGTTGTGGCAGCTTCAACTACTCACACAACATTTTCTATCCCCTTCAGTCCTGAGATAGACTCTGAGGGGTTTTCAACTCTGGGTAAATATTAGAAAAAACCTAGGAAGCTTTCAAAAACATCACTACTACTTGACAACTGACGCGTCTTCTACAATGCATCAATTGATGCTACAGAGGGAAGCAGGGAAAGAGGGACTGCTCTGGACGCAAGGACACTTGGGAAGCAACAGACTGTCTATAGTGTTTGACTCATATTCTAACAAACTTACTGCAAAATCATTTCTGAGATAACAAAAGATTTAATTAGATCTGAAATTTAGGTATTAAAGAATTGTCAATTTCATTAAATTTGATCATAGCATTATGCTTATATGAACAAATGCCTATATTTAAAGGTGAATACGGAAGTAGGTAAGGATTAAATGACATAATATCTGGATTTTCTTTTAAATTCCTCAAAAAGGTATCCCACAGCCATGCCCAACAAAAGACAAAATTAAGATTAAGAATGTTCATGGCAGTTTCGTCATACAGCCAAAACTGGCAAGATTCCAAACATTCATGAACAGTAGAAGGATTGTGGGACATCCATTCAATGAAATATTACAACATGCAACATGAATAAATACTGAGATATAAAGTTGAGCAAAAAAAGTCAGACTCAAAAGAATGCATACTATCTGATTCTATTTATATGAAATACACGAATAAACAAATCAAGGGAGATAGAAGTAGAGTAAGAGGTCACTTAGGTGGCTAGTATTGATAAGAATCAATTCTTGGGAGATCTGGAATTGTCCTGCATCTTGATGATATATATCTGGATGTGTGTAGTCTTCATATGACTATATACATAAATAATAGTTGTTTTCCTGAAATCTTTGTGTATTTTACTATAGCTCAATAAAGAGCAAACAAGTAATTATGGGAGTAAAAATCAGAATGCTATTAAAGTTCTGTAAGCAACTCTAACATGCAGCCATTGCTACGAACCATTCTCTTACCTCAACCTCAACAAGCTCACACTTAAGATCCCCAGGTCTTCCTACTTTTGTAGTCAGATAGTAACTATGAGACAAGGCACTAAAAAGTTGAAAAGATGGTGGATCAGGGAGAGAGGCATCTCTGGAAAAAGGAACAGGAAGAGAGAAGAAAAGTCAAGGTTACTGCTGATGAAGCTAAGAATAAAAACATAGCTGAAAGAGTGAATATGACAACCCAGATTTTAATTCTAGCTTTATCACTGACTAGCTGTGTCAGTGGGTGTGACCTTAGATAAACTACTGTATTTTTCCAGGTCTCTCTTACAGCTTTTAAACACAGTCTGGAGAGAAAGTTGAGAGAAATCAAGTAAGAACAGGCCCTTTTGAAAGACCCTAGATTTAACTCTAGCACAGCATTTATTCTAATCATAATTATCTCCTTGTTTCATTCCTATCAAGCCTTGAGCCCTAAAAAGGGTAAGATTATATATTTCATCTCTGAATCCAAGCATATGCATAGAAATTGTCATGTAGTAAGAGTCCAATGTAATAAGAGTGTTCAATGGCTAAGAAGCTGAAAATTATGGAGAGTGCCTATATTTATGTAGACTTTTAAGTACAGGTATACATATACAGACTTAAAAAGAATTATTCATGCCTCACATGTACATCCCTTTCAAGTAACATTAAGTATTATTTTCCTAATTAACACCAACTAATGGAAGCTCAGATTCTAACATACCTAGAATCATCAGAAAGGCTCCCTAGAGATGCTCTGCCAGAGGCCTCAAAAGCCCATGCTTCTCCTGTCTGCTAAATAATACACTTCCTGATAATAATGTATACACATCATTTCACAGCTCAAAGTACTTTCACTCCCATACCCTCAATTAATCCTCACAACGCTGTAAGGTAGTATCAAACCCATTTTGCATTTAACAATTTGCTTACTTAAGGCAAGCTGAAAGCAACTAAAAGAAGGCTTTTTGCATGGAACCTTTTTTTCAGTACCCAGAGAGACCATTCGCCTGGGTTCTCCAAGAGTGGATCGAGCCAGCTGCCTCTTAAATTTTCCTTGCTCCCAGGAGAATCATCACTTATAACAGATTCTTTTATGTTTAAAGCAAAAAATAAGGCCACTTCCCAGGGTGGCAGACAGCCACGTTCAAAAGTTACTGTTTAACATCCTTGTATATAAAGCTAGAGAAGAGGAGTAAAACTTGCTCTAACAGGAAGCTGTAAACCCTACTGACCAAAACAGCTCTCTAGCACTAAGGGATACAGTTACTCAGTTTATTTCATTTGTACTTGTTTTTATATTTTCTTCAATAATTTATGCTGTCTGCTATTTTCTCAATTCCACTGTAAATTCCTAAGAGCAAAAGTCACATACATCTGAGTGTGCCCTGGAGACCTAGCAGTCTAATATACCTGGGAGTAGTTCCACATACATCCCAAGAGCCAGGGTTCAAGACCCAGGGCCGGTGGAACAACCAATATGAATAACTAAATAAAAATAAAGTGCTTCCTCCTCCTCCTCTCTTCCTGCCTGCCTTCCTATTTGCTTTCCTTCCTGCTTGCACCTTTCCTTTAAAAAAAAAAGTCACGTCTTCTAGTTAAGAAGGTCCATCTACTACAAATGAGTACATAGTACCCAAACTAACACTGGAACAATAAACATGTTTCTCTGACCTAGTAACTTAAATAAACTGTATTTCCCCAAGTTGAAAATCAAAAACATTTTAAATAGCAAGTTGGCATTCTTCCATAGAATAACATATATAAAATCTAGAGTCTCTAGGAAACAAACAACACCTAGCACCTACAGTGATGCCAGGCACCCATCTGCAGACAATGGATAAGTGTGCTGAATGAAAGATGAGAGAGGTTTCAATCCTTTAAAATTCACTAAAGGCAGAGTAAAATAACTAAGAACCAAGAGAGATGGGTAGAGAATGCCACTGGAAAAACAAAATCAGATTCTAAAGCAGTTCCACCCAACATTACACCTGGGTACCATAATACTCTGGATTTAAAAACCACATCACATCTACAGCAGCCCAAGTGTACAGCAGCCCAAGTGTATACATAGGGCAGGGGCCTCCATGTAGGCCCTCTTCCCTCAGTAAGTGTCTCAGTCAGCAGCAGCCGCCTCCACACCCCAATTCCTTCCCACCACCAATGAGAGGCCCAGCCAAAGGACTGCAGGAGTTAAGTCAGTTCTAAACCTTAGGAGGAAATTAACGTGCCACGTGACACATTTCTGGCACAGCCTTAAGCCGATTAGTTTAGGTTTCAAGCACAACTGCAAGATTCCACTACAATGATGAACCTACTCCTTTTCTGCAAACTAAAAATAACCTATTTATCAAATCAGGAGCATTCCTAAAGTACTTCTGCCCTGTCAGCAACCCACAGTTTCATTTCCTCAAACCCTTCATAGAGCCTACTATGTTTTATTGGATCCAAGTCTCCTTAGCTTCCCCACCCCTCACTCTAATCCTGTAAACATAGCAAGAGATCTAAACTCTTTTTCTAACTCAAGCTTTTAAAGTTTCTTTCCAATTCCAATCGTGTACAAAGCTTCATAAGCTCCTGCCTTGTATAAAGCCACAACAAGAAAAGGGCTAAGCTACAGCAAAGAATAATGAAAAGCAAAGGAAAAATGAAGGACAAGACAGGGCATGATCAGGAAGTCAGTTAAATGCTTTTTATTCAGGCAGGAATGGAAAGAGCCCCACCCACTAAGAAGAATAAAACAGATGAATAGTTTCCAGTACGGAGCCAGACTGTACTTTATCACCTTACAGTATGGCCATCAAGCCTGCTCTAGGGACAGATTCATATTCTAAGTACTCTGGGTACCCTACAAAAATCATTAAGCTGTCCTGAGGTTTAAGTGACAGTTTCAGAGGAAGAAATAGAATAAAACATTCATTTAAACCAAACAAGTCAAGCTTAAACTGCAGATTTTTCTAGTCAGATGAAACTAAGAACTCAGTTCTTACCAGTAGGACACAGGAATTCTGGGGAAGCTAGAAAACCTGTTCTCAGTTCTCCCTGCTCTCAGGCCCTCTGGTGAGTCAACACTCCTTTTCCAAAGACAAACTCTGAACTTCCTTATAGCCCCTGGTTGTTGTAATAGCCTCAGGAGAATGCCACAACACCGTGCCACCCTGTACAGACTTAACAGAGCATATGCTATTCTAGAATAGTTACTTGGGATACACATTAATGTACCTGCCACAAATCCAAGTTTCAAGTCTTCTCTCTCTCTCTCTCTTTTTTTTTTCCAAGAGAGGAAGGAAAGAAGAGAGAAGAGGAAGAAGCACTGAAGGAAGGAATATCCTTATTTATTTCAGCTGTTCATTGTGGTTTCTCAACCCAGGCCCAGGTCCGCCATCCTTGGGCTTACCTACGGTCCACACACTAGCATCTCAGTCAGGTGAATCACAAGGGTGTGCCCCCATCTCTCTTATTTTTAACCTTTGACTATCTGTTTTAAAACAAAACCCAAACCTGGTTTATCTATAAAATCTACACTATTGGAAACATTCCTCCTAAAAATAATTCAGTCTGAGGTGCATGGGGGTAAATGCTATGCTTTGTATCAGAGACACTACCAGTTGCGGCCTTCCTGAGACAGCAGCAGAACCTTCCGGGATTCATGAAATCAAACCATCTCAGAGCTGGAAAGAGCCTCAGGATCAGTTATCCAACCCAACCTTGCATTTTAAAGATGGGGGAAACAGGACCCAGAGAGGAAATAAGGGTTGAACAGAGTTGGACCTCAGAACTAAACCTCTCACACTACACCATACCTCTTCACAAGATTAAGTTTATGGGTGTCAAGTGACTAAGGGAGGGAAAAGAGGGTAAAGATATGGAAGCAAGGAAAGAGACGAACGCTTTGGGGCCTCCTCATCCTCTGCCTCTTTCTGGTGTGACTCAAGGTCAAATACTGCTCCTCCACACATCTGAATTTCAAGAAATTTTCTTAAAAATTATGTAACTTTTACTAAGATACAAGATATAAATTGCCACCACCACCTTAATGGTGCCTCCCAATCACTGGACAGGCCAAGTCAGAAACAATCAACCACAAGAATGAAATGGCTACAAGAACCCTTCAAATGGAAAGACAACATCCTTTGGGGGACACGTTTTTAAAAGGTGACTCAATTGGATGACTCCATTAAGGAAGCTACATTACCAAACTTCACAGTCTAGAATCCAGTATCTAAGCCTTGGGGAAAGTTTCACTTCTCTGAGTCTTGTTTTGACAGTAAAATGAAAGTACAAACTTTCAAAGACCCTTTCAAGTTCTAAAAGGCTCAAGCTCTTTCCAAGAAGTCCCCTGCTAAAGGCAAGGTACAGAAGTCTTAAGTTTGGCCACCAGACTAGAGATGGGTCCTGGCAGACAGGCTTCCAAGCTACAAGACTTCCCACAACCAGACAATGACTATCAATGGCCCTACTAAGAGTACAACTAGAGAAACAGCGCATACTTTCTTCCATGGTGTGCCCAGCAGAATGCTGGCTAAGACACCTTCAAGAATCATCAGATTTGACCACCTAGAGAAGGTTTAAATTTACCATTACTGGTTGATTCCATTTCCTCCCTTGAAATAAAATTGAGTATTTATTCAGTGTCTACTACTAAATATATATTAAATACTTTCTCAGTACCTTCATTCACTACAAAAAAATTGAAAACCTTAATCATAACTGAAAACAGAATTTTCAATTAACAGAAAACAAAACAAAAACCCCAAGTGCGTCTAAGCAAGCTTTTTCCTCCCGCACATACTCTACAGTCAATTCAGCATTCTCCTTTAGAGACTGCTCCTTTCCAGGACTGTGGCTGATGGTGAAGATGCAAAATGACGTAAGGACAAGAGTTTTGTTTTCTGATGATACATCAATACATATAAATATGAAGACTAAGGTATAACAGAGATTTTAGGCAAGAATGAAATCAATGCAAAATGAAATATCAGCTTCAATGTAAATTATGAAAAATTATGAGTTTTAAATAAGCGGATACTTGCCTGGCCACCCACCAAGCTGGGATAAAGATGATTTCTATCACCGAGATTACAAACAGTAATTTTCAGGTCTCAGTGTGGATATGAAATTGCTTGGATACTTGTTAAAACTGCAGATACCACCTTCAAACATTCTGACTGACTAGATGCTGTGGAGATATGCACATGTGTTCTGATACAGATTCTCCGAAGACTGTACTTACATACTGTGAGAGGAAAAACTGTTCGGTGTCCTGGACACCTAAATGTACCTTCTGAGAAGGGGTAACCTACGGTATATGGTCCAAAGATGGCATGCAGGCTGATTTCCAACTGTCCCCTCAGACATTTTTAAGCATCAACATGGGCTAATTTCAATAATTTAACAAGATGACCTTCCATAGCCTAAAGGAACTTCTGAAATCAGTGCTCCTTCCATTCCTCATACCAAAGACACTTCCACGCAGTTATTAAAACATAAGGCTTGGCTCCTTCTCTTTGAACATCACTCACGGTCTTCATTCTGGGTTCTGTGGGCAGGTACCTCTCAGAGAAGTCTTCTATCATCCAAAGTAAGAACCTTCTAAAAAATAAGCAGCTTTTCTCTAATTACTACATGCTCCTCCTGTTTTATTTTTTATGGGACTTAACATTACCCGAGAATCATTATACTTTGCATTTATTTACACCCTTCCCCATCCAGAAAAGGGGCTTCCCCACCACTACCACAAACTCCTACAACCCAGAACAGTGCCTAGCATATAACTAATGCTCAATAAAGGTTTATACATGAATAAAGCCCCACTTTATAAACAAAAGTTCTTGGTCTTTCAACCTCTTCAGTGTATCTACCATACTTACATGGTCACCCTGTGTGGCAATTCTTCCTTTCCACACTGCAGATAAGTGCCAGTCCAAGGCACCCTGCCACCTAACTTCAGCGACTCTGCGGTAACATGAGATTTTTTTTCCCCTCTCAACTGAACTGCAACAAAGGTTTAAAGGTCCAACCTACAGATGTTTCCAAATGACATGCTGCACAGGAATGACTTGGCTTCTACTAAGTGAGAAGTCAAATGCAATGTTGGCAAACAACAGTGCGACAGCTGCAAGTTTCAACAAAAGCAGAACACAGTCTACTGGCAGCCAAATCACTGCCCTCTTTTCTGCATTAGGCCAGCCAAACACATTCTGGCAAGATCAACTAACTCATCACAGATACTGGTCTATTCATTCACTTACAGACAGTAATATCTTATAAAGCGCATACTATGCTAAATGCTTTATACACCTCACTCTAATCCTCGAAACAATCCTACAAGACTGGTATCATGATCCCCATTTTATAGATTAGGAAACTGAAGCCACGAGAAGTTAAATAATTTGCAGATAGTAAGTAGCAGGCTGGAATTTGAATTCACGTCTATTTGTCTTTAATTTTTTTTCATTGTAACACCTTAATTCCTAAGGCTTTCTACATCTTCTACTCCCTGCACTAAGCCTGGCACATGAAAGATAATTGATAAATGTTTGCTGAATCCAAGAGGGGTCATTTTAATTCAAACTCAAGAATCTGTCTAGGATCAAATTGTTCAGTTCCACCTTAAGATTAGAAACAAAGACTTGAGTTCATTCGATTCTCTTTCCATGTAAAAAATAATGGAAAATATAGCCTTTTCAGTTAAAAAAATTGGGTTTATTACAAAATGGAAACTATCAAAACATAATTCATAGCTGTGAGAATCTGGACATAAAGCAAGTGAAATCATAAGAACAGCTCTGTTTAGTACACTAACTAAGTGGCTATGAAGTAAAATCTGAGTTCAAGTTTCAGCTGTTTCAGTTATGTTCCAGTTGTAAAATAGTGGCCAAATTTATTTGCTGCCCTAGCTAACAATGGTGCCCCTAAAATTCAAATATGATGTCTGTAAAAACACTTCATAAACTGTAAAAGTATATACAAAATATAATCAAGTGTGATTTGAACCTTGATGATAGAATAAACGCATGAGTAATGACTCTTAGCCTATAAAGTTGGCATTATTAACTCCTTCTATATCTGGAGCATTAATAAGAGGTAACCATCTTAAACTCCAACTAGTTTATACTCAAAAAAGGAGACAGCTTACTTATCTTACGTCTAGTCCTGCCTCTCCAGCTGCACTAGAAAGCTCTCAATGCAGGAACTAGGCTGTAAGAACATGCTGCTGGGTTGGAGGGCTGCAACAAGGACGGCAGAGAGGGAGGCGAGGCAATGACTCCTCTCCATCCAGAGAGTAAGTCTCTCCTCCTTTTATGCTGACACTTAACCTACTGGGAAGAGTAGCTGTCAGATCTATAAACATGGGGTGATAAAAAGAGTTTAGATGATTTCTCTCAGTTATAATAGCTATGATTCTTAGGTACACCCCATAAGCACTAGCGGTATAAGCCTATTATCATTGGCTTAGTCCCCCATAAGCTGAAGAGCAAAGTAACAAATGATAACAAAATAGAGAAGACTCAACCATCTTAAATAAAAAACTACAGCACTGATCCTAATTAAACCAGAAAGTATCTTTATCAGTGGCATCACTGAGATTTGTAAGGAATGATAAAAATCTTTTTCAAGTCAGTAGGGTATGGGCATATGACACTTAAATAGGAAATTTAGCAGCTATGGTTTTATATGTGCATGTGGTTGTATTTTAAATGACACCGAGGTAAGAAAATCTCATCACTAGGTTCTCGCCATTCCTTATTTTCAGCCCTCAAATGTCTACCAAAATCCAGATTATAAAGATGACAATGAGATTTAGAATCGTAACACATATTTTAACATCAGCAAAGACTTTCTACAACTTCCACATTTCCCTGATCCATCTTCAGCCAGACCCGCCCCCGCCAACTGCTCAGTTCCTACCAGGGATACACATCCACCCTATTAACCTTCTTAAGGAAGTAATGTCACTCAAAATGACTTTTTTCTGGTTTATTCATCCTCTGCATCTGTTTCTGTATCTATATACAATCATGTGCCAGAATCACAACTCAAGTTTATATCTGCACGTGATCAGGACTGTTAGAACTTCAAATACTATACATAGTTGAAAATATCAATTGAATAAACAAGTTTAGACTACAAATGACTAACACACAAATACAAGTTATGAGATGTGCCCTCTCCAACTACAGATTAGTCTAAATCCCTCAGTCTATCACCCAAGGCACCATGACTAACCATAACTGTCTCCTTCCCCGGACAGCCAGATCTGTTATTACTTCCTAAAGTCAAAATCCTTCATGTTATACGGTTGCCCAGACATTTTGCCAGCCTGGAATGACTTTCTCTATCTCATCAAGTCTATTTAAGAAACAAATCCATGTCCTCTCCTCTTCAGTGAAACGCTTCCAAGCACACTGCTCATTAACTCCTCCCTCCTCTAACACCTATGACTACAGAAGATGCACTGTTCTCTTACACAGCAAGCTCACATTTTTTTATATTTTATTCTGACTACTGTGCAAAACAATTTGAAGCCATAGACCTGTCATTTCTTTGTATTCCCCCCACCAGCACAAGGTTATAAATGTAACAGCTATTCAAGATGATCTTGTTTAAGGAAAGAAAGCAAGAGGGGAGGAGAGGGAAGTATACCCTGGATGTACCATGTTAACAGTTAAAACCAAGCTCATTCATTGACAGAATCCTTCCATTTTTTTATAGAGTAATATTTGCATTTCTCAATGACTTGCTATCAATTAAAATGAAGCCCTACACAGTCTCATGATTGCCTGCCTCTCCTACTTCACTTGCCATCTTCTGTCACTCTTCTCCCTCTCACGCTGCCTCTGACACACTGACTGGCCTTCAGTGCTCACACAGACCTCATCACCACCTATGACCTTTGTACTTATAGTTTCCTCCTTCCCCCCAATCTTTCCATGGCTGCCACTTCTCTGTAATTCGTCCTATTCCAAATGTCACTTCCTTAGAAAGGTGACCCCTCACAACCTCTACGGGAAAGTATCCTATGGATGTTTACTACTTGTCTCTGCCAACTAGTACGTAATTTCCTCAAAGTCAAAATTTTTTTCAATCTCATTTCCCACTGTAGCCAGTGCCTACAACACGGCCTGCACATAGAAGTCAGTCAATAAATATGAACCAAAGTGTTTCCTCTCAGCTAATCTTTAGTTCTCTCCTCAAGAGCATGAGCCTTGTTTTCCACGTCCTCTCCCACAGCACCTAACAGATGTGAGGACAGAAATATAAACTTTCCTGGAACATCCTTCGAGTTAACAAATATTAAGTATCTACTCTGAGCCTGACTCTAACTAGATGCCATTCTAATTCCTTATTTTTTCAATTTATCATGTTCATGATTAATATTCTAAAATTTCTTACATTTGATTATAATCAAAGTAAGCCCTGACCTCCCCACACAGTCTAGTGACATTATTTTATTGACTAATGAAGTGGAACTAATTGCAGATACTTGTGGGGTGCCATATAAACATAGTAGTCATTTTTATGTCAGACAACACATTATTAATTAATTAATTAATTAATTATATGTCAGTCTGTCATCTATTATTTTTCTTCAAGAGAATATTTCTCAAGAAACAATTATAAAAGACACCTGGGAAAACAAGATGCTTGAATATTAACTGATAACATATATGAGAAACAGTTCTTTCAGATCTGATAATGGTATAGGGGTTATGAGAAGTGTTCTACTTCTAGGGGTGACAGACACACCTGCAGCGTATCAAATAGTTAAGAAGTGATATATATAAAGAAATTTACAGCTACCTAAGCACGAGGCAGTTAAAAGTTACTGAATCCGAATGAAAGACAGGAATGTTTATTAAACTTTTATATTAGTTTTTCTGTATGTTCAAAACCTTTCCCAGGAAGTTGGGGGAGCACACCCATGACGCAGGCAGCGTCCTGGAAGCAGGCGCACAGCAGTCTGTAGGATAAGGGAACGAAAAGGTGGTGGGGGAAATAGTTCTTCTAAAAGGATTAACTGTAATTTTTCTAAGTTCTAACTACTTAGTTGGTTTCCAATACAAGTTTTAATACATAATTAGCCAAAAATTTAACCAGAGTACTATGGGATGCAGAACTTAACCACTAGAACACAAGAAATATTTTTTTAAAGTGATAAGGAACAGGAAAATCTACTCAAGACCAAGACAACTTCCAGTCCAGAGCAGGCCAGGTTCATTCTTCCTGAGCAGACTTAGACTGAGAGAAAACTCTGCTTCTAGAAGGCAGATGTTCCTCTCAACCACAGAGACAGTGTTTCAGCCTCCCCCTCCGAGGGAGACAGATGATGAGGAAAAACTAAACTACAGAAACACACAGACAATGTATATGAACAGGGCTTTTCAAGCTCATAGATATTTTGAAAATACAGTTTGTTTTTTACTGCTGTTTTTACTTAAGCAGACTGGAAGAACTATAATAATAACCACCAGTGTTAACAACCGATTCAGGCAAGGACCACTGGTGGGTGCGAAAACATCTGGTAGGAGAATAGAAAATTCTTCACTGTCTCAAAGTCACCCTCCTATATATAAGTTTTTACAAGGGGAAGTAGGGACATCTACAATGAAGAGATCAAACTTGTTAACAATAATGGAACAGACCAACATTATGTGCCTCCCAATATGACACAAGGGGGAACACACAACATCTTCCATGCTCTATGTCTTACAAAAAAATGTTTACATTGCATTTAGAATTTGAGAAAATATTCAGACAAATACAATTTATAAAATTATATGGATGGTATGGACTTTTTAAAAAAAATTTATTAAGGACACACACAAAAAGTTAGAGTGGGGCTGTTCTAGATCACAAGTCTTTATTTTATTGAAAGGAAAGGTACAGGTAGAAATGAAGGTGATCGGGCAGGCAGGCAGGAAGAGAGGAAGAAGCAGTACATTTATTTTTATTTTGATTTAGTTGTTCACACTGGTTGTTTCCCCATGGACGGGGGACTCAAACCCAGGGGTATGTGGCCTGCTCCTTTGAAGTTGACCGACCCAATTGCAGCTCCACCAGGTTGCGCAAACTAAAATTTTACTGTAGTACAGCCATGCTCATTCAATTATGTATTGTCTATGACTTTTGCTTTTGAAAGAGCTATGGCCCACAAATTAATTATCTTTATCTGATTCTTATAGAAAAAGTCTGTTAACCCCTAAAAGGGGCACAACAACCAAATGTCACAAGACATTCTTAAAACGGATTCTGAAGGGGAGAGGAGCTATAAAAACAACATTTATAAAACAACTGGGATATCTGAATATGAACCAATATTACACAGTACTGTATCAATGTTGAATGCTGAAGTATTTAGGGGTTAGGTCATGATGAATGCAACTTACTTTCAAATGTTTGGGGCACTCCTGTGACGTGGGGAGGGGAGGGTCAGACAAATAGAGCAAATATGACAAAATGTTAACAACTGGGAATCTGGATCAGTGGTTCTCAGAACTGCTTCACACTCTTAAAACTTACTGAAGTGCACCCTTGTGGCTCTGGCAGCTGAAGTGGCTAAGGTGTGAAGCCTAAGAACCCGGATTCAAAACTCAGGCTCATAGGTAAAAATACAAAACAAAAAAAAATTACTGCAGACACCGAGGAACTTTCATTTATGTGAATTATATCTATATTTGCCATATAAGAAGTCAACACTGGTTGCGATCTGGTGGACCAGTGGTAATGATTGTACAATCGCTTTCAAAGGACACAGGACACATACCCCTGGTTTTGAGTTCCTGGGGCTGGGGGAAAAACCACCAGTGTGAACAACTAAGTGAAAACAAAATTAAAGTGTTTTTTCCTCCTCACTCTTCCTGTCTGCCTACTTGCCTTCATTCTTGCCTGCACCTTTCCTTTAAAAAAGAAAAATAAATCAAAACTGGAAAAATGCTAAAACATGCATTGATTTTAGGATAAGGCACGCCCTGTGGTGTAGGTGACAAAGGTGCAGACCAAGAACATGGATGTATGTGCAACCCAGGTTGAAGTAAATAAATGTTAAGTGTGAGAGTATGAGTGAGTGTGTGTGTGTGTGTGTGTTAAGTTCATTACACGTTAACACTTTGAATGCATGAAGCAGTATTCTTTTATAACATGTTTCAAGTGGGCATCGTTATAAATCAATATCTAGACACACCACAACAAATTCACCACTAAAAGTCCAATAGATCTGTCACCATAAAATTGACCCCTTTTAGCTTGGTTTACCCACCCTCTTCTCTCTTTCCCTTTAGGAATCATTAATTTGGTCTTAGAATCTACAAGTTTACAGTTTATTATTATTTGTTTAAGGAAAGGTACAGGCAGGCATGAAGGCAAGCGGGCAGGTAGGCTGGAAAAGAAAGGAGGAAGAAATATTTTTTTCTTATTTATTTTCATTTATTCAAACCGGTTGATTCCCCCGGACACAGGACTCAAACCAGGAGTGCGTGGCCTGTGATCCTTCGAAGGTGATTGGCCTAACCACTACGCCATCATTTTTTTAAGAGAGAGGTTCGCCAGGCAGAGGAAGAAGAAGCAATATAACGTGTTTGTTCATTCCGGTTGTTCCTCCTGGCCCCAGGTCCCTGGGTTTACATGGTCTAACACCAAGGTTGACCATACCTAATATTTGAAACAGGGCAGGACAGTACTGGTTTGGGGTTTTTGTTTTTTTCGTATTTCCCAACCATCCCATCATTTCAACATGAATGTCAATTTTGTTCCATCTTTAATAAACCAGGGCTATCTCTAAAGTGGGGCAAAAGGGGCAGGTGAGTTGCCTCAAGCCCCGTCTGTTAAGGGCCCCAAAAGCAGCTGCCCCTTTTGCCCTGTGTTAAAGGTGGCCCATGCCTGACTGCCAGGGCTGTGATCGTTACTGTTACTGTTACTGCTGGCCCGTGAGGAAACAGAAGGGGCAGGAAGAGGATTCCCCACACCCCCATGCACCTGTTTCTTCAAAGGGAGAATACCCAGTGCAGCTTTAAGTACTATGGGGGTTATCTCCAGCACAGTGGGGGGTCACTGGGCATTTCTGACATTGGGATGGTTAAAGGGTCATGTTTTAGGCAAGACATTTAAAGCAGGGCTTACTGGGACACCAAATTTGGTTTTCACCTAAGGTGCCAAAACTCCTTGCACTGGCCAGTCCTGGTTTGTCTGAAGTCCCACCAGAGAATACACTGTTACTCTGCCCCCTCCACTTCCTTAGTGACCAGCACATAATCCTGGTCAGTTTTTGCCATCCTAGTGTGCCATTTTTGTCTCAAGGAAATATGGTCACCTACCTACACCCCAATCACTGACTTAGTACTGAGCCACCATGATGTGCCTGAGTTTATTTTTGTTTTATTTATTAGTTCATTCATCTGTTTCATTTTTATGTACCACATATAAGTAAAGTCATACAATGTGTCTTTTTCTGTCTAACTTACTTCATCAAACGCACTACCCTTTAAGTCCACCCATGGAATTGCAAATGGCGGATTTTCATCTTTTTTAATAGCTAAGTAAAATTATCTAATTCATCTAATCTCTCAATGAGTATTTAAGTTGTTTCCAACTCGCTATTGTAAATAATGCTGCAATAAACACAGGAGTGCTAGTATCTCTTCAAATTGATGTTTCTGTGTTTTGGGTACGTATCATGAAGTGAGATAACTATATCGCATAAAATTTCTTTTTAATTTTTTGAGGAATCTCCATAATGGCAATCTATATTCCAACAACAGCGTACAAGGGTTACTTTTTCTCTACATCCTCTCCAACACTTGTTCCTTGTCTTTTGGATAAAAGCAGTTCTTACAGGTATGAAGTAATACCTCATTGCTGTTTTGATTTGCATTTCTCCTAATAAAGGATGATGAACATCTTTTCACTGTCTTTGGCCATCTGTATGCCTTCTTTGAAAAAATATCTACTCAGAGTCTCTGCCCAGTTTTAGTCAAGTTGCTTAGTTTTTGTTGAGTTTTATAATTTTTTAAAATATTTTGGCTATTATCCCTCTGTCAGGTGTAGGACTTGCAAATACCTTCTCCAAAGTAATTCATTTTGATGATAGTTTTGTTCAGTCTATAGGTTTCAGTTTGGTATAGTCCAACTTCATTACTTTTGCTTTAATTTCCCTGACCACTGGAGCCAAGTCCCCAAAGACACCTCGAAAGCTGATTCGAGGAATATATAAGCCTGTGTTTTCTATGTATTTTATGGTTTCAGGTCTTACAGGCAAGTCTTTAATACATTTTGAATTAATTTTTGTGAATAGGGTTAGATAGTGGTCAAATGTGGTTGACCTTTTGCATATAGCTATCCAGTTTTTCTAACCATTTATTGAAGAGTTTTTCCTTGCTGCACTCTATGCTCTCGAATCTTTAGTCATAAACTAGTTGTTCATAAACTAGTGGGTTTATTTCTGGGCTCTCAGTTCTGTTCCTTTGATCTGTGTGTCTATCTTTATGCCATACTATGGTATTTTTGTTTAACATATTTTTATTAAAAAATTTTAACATCCAAAAGAAAATGTAATGAGAAGTTATATTGGTTTTACACTTTTGTAAATCTCCTTAATGTACATTGTTGAATTCTCGTATCTGAAGTATTTAAAGAAAACCCAACTTCACACATGATCTACTTGAAAAAGGAATATGTTAATAGTCTTTAAAGAAGATTAGAGATAGTCTTTGCTACTACACCTTAACTAGTGGTGCTTTCTTGCAAATTTAGTTGCACATAGAACCTGAACTGATATACACAAACTTTTCATACTGTTAAATGAAAAATTCACTGGTCTGTCTTGTAATTTGTATGGATCTCTTACCCAAACACAACTGTATAAATCATACATTGATCATCTGGAAAATACCGGTTCTCTAAGTTGATAGCCATGTAGCTCTTCAAATTTGATACATTTCATTATAGAATAGCAGAAAAAAATCACTTTTGTTAATATCACCACCAATCTCATTTTTAAAAACTCATTAAGTATTGAGAAACTGCCAAGTTCACAGATGAGATCGAAGTTATCCAAAATTCTAATTTTTACTAAAAGATTCAGATTTTATCAATGGCAATTAGATATTTATCAGTTGTTTCATTTAAAATGACAAGCTTCACTCGATTCATTTTCAAGAAAATGTGCCAGATATCCAAGACTGATAATCAGTTTGTCATTAATTCTTTCAAATAGAAATGTTTCATGGTTTATCTGGCAATCACACGAGCGTTTTGTTTCTCAAAGACTCATTAAACCTTGATAAAGCAGAAGTGCTTCATAAGAAGTTCATAATACATATTATTTAAAAACATGTAGTCTGGTCACAGTTTGATGCTTAATCAAAAACATTCTTAAATGAAATTAGCATTTTTGTTTTATTACAAGTATGTTGCAAACTTTACTATAACTATACAATATGATGCACTATGGCCTGATTTGTGCTAAGGCACCAGCAGCTTTGTCTACCATTGATGGCTTTTCCACCATCAGTATAAATGTCATCATAGTGGAAAATAATGTCTTAGTATTATTATAAAAACAGTGTGACTTTGTAGATCCCTTTAAAGGATCTTGGAGACATCCCAGGGATTCTCAATTGTGCATTAACTACTTAGCCTGAGTCAGGAACATAGCAGACACCCAGAATATGGGTTATTACATCAATAAACCTAACATTTTTGTGACTCCAAATCATCTTTTGTGATGGTTTAAAAGGATTAAAAGATTTTAAAATATTTTCTAAGTTATCATCTCTAATAAAATTCGGTATATTCAAGACTAGAGCTGGTCAAAATTAATTATGACTAATTTTGAAGAAAGAGAGGGTCCTTGTTTTTCAATAGAGGTATGTAGGATGGTTCTGTAATAAACACAAATGAGAAGAAGCATAATCTGATCTAAATGCATTACCCCAACGACCTAATCAACAATTTTAGTGTTATGACCTTAAAAACTAGTCCAAATCTCTCACTTTTCAGATGAGAAGACTGAGATCCTGAAAAATTACATGCTATGTCAAGGTCAAAAAATCTGGCTGTGGCAATGCTACGACAAAAATCTACACTTCCCCAGATCCCAGTCAAATGCTCACCTCCTTCTTGTAACTCAAGCCTTCCAAAATTGTGTTACCAGGAGCATGGCAATCACTTCAATTTACGTATGTTCTTTCAGGAACCCTAGTTCTACTATGCCATATATTCAAGAGGTGAGCAATTAATTGTAAGCAAAAAGTCAGAGAAAATATTTGCAAATCTCTTATAAGACAAGTATCGAACACATACAGAACTATTATAAATCTACAAACACAGACAAATAACCAAATAAAAAATAGGCAAAGGATTTGTACAGGCACTTTATCAAAGATACACAAATAGCCAATAATAAGCACAAGGTAATCCAACATCATCAGTCATTAAGGAAATGCAAATCAAAATCACAATGAGATACCATGTCACACCTACTAGTATGGCCTATAATCAAAAAGGATAATAACAAGTGGTGGAAGGATGTGGAGAAATTGGAACTTTCATACACTGCTGGTAGAAATGCAAAACGATGCAGATACCATGGAAACCTTGGTCAGCCTCAAAAAGTTAAACATAGTTACCAAATGACCCTGAAATTCCACTCTAGGTATATACATAAGAGAAATGAACTTATGTCCATGTAAACACTTGTACAACAATCTTTATACATAATAGTCAAAATGTGGAAACAATGCAACTGTTCATCAACTGATGAACAGATCAACAAAATGTGATCAATTCATGTAAGTGAGATATTACTCAGGCCTAAAAATGAATGAAGACTGATACTTGCCACAGTATGAATGAATCTTGAAAGCACTGTGGTAATGAAAGAAGCCAGACACCAATGTCTACATGCTTTATGACTGCATTTGTAGGAAATGTCCAGAAAAGGCAAATCCATAGCAACAGAAAGTGGGTCATGACTGCCAGACACTGAAAGGAGGGGAAAATGGAGAGTGACCGCTAGTGGATATGGGAGTGATGACAGTGTTTGAAAATACAGTGGTGACAGTTGTACAACCCTGTGAATACACTTAAAAAATAAGCTGTACACCTTCACATGGTAAATCTCACGGTATGTGAATGATATTAATGCATATTTTTGTTTTGTTTAAGTACACGGGTACCAAAGTACACTTAAGTGTACTTTCCACTTATGCCCTCTCAGGTTAGAAAAAGAAAAATACCAACAAAAGATGAATACATCAAGGTCTTAATTTATTATTTATGATCAAGGCGTGTGCTATAAAGTAGTAACAGAGATAAATAACCTGTATGACATCACAGGCTAAGCAAAGGCGACAATTACAATACGCTAAGTGCAACAACAAAAGATGTACAAAATACAGTAGCAGCTGATTTATTATGGGACAACAAAGAGTTATTATAGAAGAGAAGAGGTCTAAACTAGATTTTAAGGAATGAACAGAAGTCTCTGCAGGTAGACAATGAGAGCAAAATATCAAATCAGTCCATGCTAAATGTCTTAAAGGAATGGCATTTAGGAGCATGACAAATCATTTAAGCTGGTCTTTGAGAATGAGTAGGCTATAATTATGTATAAAAAAGAAGAGATGCACCCTGTGGCTAAGGCAGCTAAGGTACAGGTCATGTAAGCCCTACGGACCCAGGTTCAAGGTCCATGGCTGGGGGTAAAAATATACTCTAAAAAAAATTGGGGTGCACCCATGGCTCAGATGGCATTGGCGGCTAAGGTACAGACCATGTAAATAAAGCCCAAGGACCCAAGCTTAACAGTGGGGGAGGGGAACACAGGACTTTAAGATTAAACTAAGGAAATAATAAATCAAAAGAAAATATAATTGGAAATACAGTTAGCTCAGCATAGCAGATTGCTGAAGTAGCACTGCTGGCTGCTGGTATTGATAAGACCTGAGTAGCATTTTAATTTCTTTCTGCCAAAGAAATACTGCTCATAGCATGTTGATTGCTTCAGCTGTTTTCTGTACATAGAAAACCTACATACCAGGCTATTCATCTATCTATCTATCTATCCATCCTCACTTAATCTTTAACAATCCTGAGATAAATGACAATATCCCAATTTTAATAAGGAATTCAACTTCAGGAAGGTAACAACTTAGAGCAATATATATGTACTGGTAGGTATTATTATCTTATTTAATCTTTAAAACAACCCTAAGAAATAGGTATTGTTAGTACCTCTAATTTTAAATATGAGAAAACAGATTCAGAGAGGCAAGCAATTTGCCCAGGGTTCCACTGGTATTTTAAAATGCAAAACTGGGAATTAAATCCAGGGCTGCCTAATGCTAAAACTCTCTTCCACTAGATATACCGCTTCATCTAGTCTTAATCATTATTAAAGTCTTATTCAATATGCTCTAGCTTTTATACTTTGCATATCCAATTACCAGCAGTACCTATATAAGGGCAGGTACAATAAACATTTGCTGAATACATTGTTTCTATATCTCAGATATAAGGGAAGGTTAACAGCCAGAGAAATTCTAGCCAAAAAAGCCACCAACACAAAGTGATTCCTCACGAACTCTTTTCTATTCAGTTTTTTCCAAGGCATAGAGAAGAGCCTCCAATGCTATAGCAAATTAGCATGAGGAAGAGATGCAAAAGACTATTTTCATCAAAAAGAAAGGGCATGTCTGACCAAGATCTGACTACAGCAATGCAGAGATCATGCAGTACAAACTGCAGCAAAATCAGGTGCTGACAGCTGAGATACCAAGTTGTATAAGGCTAGAAAAAAAAGCCACAAAACCTAGAAGCACTTAAGAGTCCTAAAATGCCTCAAAATAACTGTAGGAAACTGATAGAAGACAAAAGAATGGAATTCAGCTAAACTAGCTCAAGAGTTAAATCCATGAAACAACTCACATAACACAACAGCTCACATCTCCCACTCATTTTACCTTTTTTTCTCACATAGAAAAGGTAAGCTGTTTTCTCAGTACCCAGCAAATCCGATACCTTTCAAATGTTGTTTCTCAGCTTGCTTGACTGCTGGAGGAGGACATTAGAAACGATGCAGCAACATCTTCCACCTCCCCTCTTAACAGCAGAAGAGAGTCAATGAGGGGAAGAGAGTAGTTGGGGGAATGACCTCCCTTCTCATTCCAAACACCACGGGTTTGTCCTACTTACACAAGAGGTGATGATTACGACACTCATTCCAAGTCTTTTTTCCCTTTCAGACTGGGTTTAAATAATCTTATACGTTTCATTGTATTCACTTTCTGTTATGGTGTCCTTAGACAAATTCCTTCAAGAACTTCTTGGTAAAATGAGACTAAATATGCTAGACTCCAGACCTTATCTCTCTCATAGGAAAGTTATTTAAGGAAAATATTATTTTAAATACTTGGAAAAGTCAAAAGCATAATACAGTAACAACAGCTAGCATTTACTGTGTGTTTACTTTGTGTCATTCTAAACCCTCTGCACAACTAACTGTTTTTTTTGTCACAACAAACTTATGTGGCACATTAATAACCCCATTTTTCAGATGAGTAAACTAAGGCACAGGGCAGTAGAATTTCTTTTCTAGGTTTACACAAAGGCTGTATGATAGAGCTGGAATTCAAATCCAAGTCAACTAGTCAATAAACTGAGGTATGTCATTACATTAACACACTTGTATAATAAAAATTAGGGCATTACAGCATATAGCTTAAGGAAGCAAACACAATTACCTAACCAAACATTTAACAAATGTTTGAATTCTACTTTGTTCCCACCACCATCTATCACCATCTAACTGCATCCTGAGATTAGCAAGCTAACAGACACAGCTATGTGGAATGGAGGCTCTAGAATCACATAGCTCGATAGTCACATATGTATATGCAAGTTACTTAACTGTGTCTGTATGTCCTCATGTGTAAAACAGGGATAACAACTACCATGGAGAGTTGCTTAAGGACTTAGGCATTATAAATTCATCTCAGAATAGGAGGGGGGCACACAGTAAGTACTAAGCAAACATCATTAGGTACTAATGCTAATATTATTTCATCCTGCCATTCTACATATCCATGTAAACAAACACTTTAAAAAGTTTTGCCTCAAAGAGGTAAAAAATATGCCTATTCTAAAATAGGCACATGCATTGGATTTCAAATTTCAGTACATATAATTCATGTAACACTGCTGCTAATGTGAACACACATTATACCACTCTGAAGTTACAGCTACAATCTATTTCTTATATGTAAAATGGCATGCTGCAAAGTTGGGTTGTTTGTTTTTTTTTTAAGACATTGCTTAGAACAGTTTCAGGTTCATAGAAAATACAGTTTTCTCTTATACCCCCTGCAAACTCTTATGTCTTAATACAAATTGTCATATTTCTAATTAGCAAATTGACTTTGAAAGTCGCTGTGTATGATTTCACCAACACACCTGAAATTTAAGTGGTAATATCTCCTTAGGAATTATGTAACTGCCCACTTGACAAGTCTGAAAAGCAAAGAGTAAAGTGACTTGTTCAAGTTTACACAGTTAGATAATGACCTTCCTGAAGCAGAGCCTCCAGACTCAATCCAAAGTACTTTAACATCTCTCTGGGCTAAATAATTCCATTTCCTTTCAGGGACGGTGATAAACAATTGAGGAGAGAAAATAACTCAAAATCTCTAAGGATTAAAGAAGTTTTCAGAGGCAAGGCTTCAAACAAAGGGGCATTTGGACACGTCCTTGTGACTGAGGAGCTGATATTGTGTGGAGACCATGTAAAGCCCAAGCACACAGGTTTAAGACCCAGGGCCAGGGTGAAAAACAAAAAGGACAACTAAATAAAATGTTTCTTTCTCCTCTTCCTAAATATTTCTTCCACCTCTCCTTTCCTTCCTTCCTTTAAAAAAAAAAAAAAAAAGAAGCAGTGGTGCACCCTGGTGGCCTAGTGAATAAGACCATCAAACATAGTCCACATACATCCCAAGGACACAGGTTCAAGACTCATGGACAAGGAGAACAACCAGGATGAACAACTGAAATTAAATAAATATATGCTTTTTCCTCCTCTCTTCCTGTCTGCTTGTCTCTACTTGCCTTCATTCCTGCCTGCACTTTTCCTTTACAAAAATAAAAATAAAATTTTAAAGCATTTAGTAGTTACCTTCTCAAGAAATCATGTCATCTCAAAAATTTGTTCTCCTAAATTTGTACTAGCCTAACCCACATTTGCTCGTGCTACTCCCTCCCAGCTATCTCTGCAACTTTCTGAAAATATCTTGGCAAATTCAGGTCAAAATCCTTATAACAAACTCTAGGGAACTGTCACAATACAGCGTTATTATAGACACTTCTAAAAATAAGTGGGGCTTGGAAATTCTATTATACTGAAAATTTCTCTGTAATTATTTTTGGTCTGATAGAATTGTTCTATTTTGCTTTTTAGTTCTTTTTTTTCCAGAAATAGCTTTCCATGAAAATCATAGTAGAATAAGAGAAAAGACAAAATTTTTCTCCTTAAAGCCACTAAATGTTGTTCATTAAACTTCACCAAAACTTTTGGAGTAATTCAAATCTCACATGAGTTTATCAACGAACTCAATTCATACCACTTGGCAAATGTCTTCTCTAAAAAAAGACTTAAAGACTTTTTATATATTATAGTATTAAACCAGAATCAAGACCAGAAGTGGACAATACATTTTACACACAAACCACAATAGGATAAGAGAGACAAAAGAGAGAGAAAATCAAATGTATTTTTCATTTGAAAGTCCACAGGGTACAGAGCACGGCAAGACGCACAGAGCCAACTAGCTCCACCCTTCTCTGCTAGTTTGTACAGGCCACAAGACAAAAAACAGAGTTCAACCACTAGTCAAGTTTCAGGCAAAATGGTCTTACCAGGCTAGCTGGGGCCACACACACATAATTTTAACTCCTCATTCAGAACAAAGGTTCCGAAGGAAGATGACCGATAGCTTAAATACTGAAGAGATGAAGGAAGACAAAGACTATGAAAATGCATGAACATTGGGTCTTATGAAAGGGCATTTATAGTCAACTGTTGGGAGATAAAAAACAGACAGGAAAAGTGTCCTGCATGAATTAACGAGCGTAAAAGAAAAAGGAATGATCAGAAAGCCCTCTTTAAAATATGTTTGAGAGTAAAAGGGTGAAAAAAGATGAAAGTAACTCAAACAGAAAGGGAAAAGGAGTTTACTCATTTTAGGATAGAAAAGACCTCCGTGTGTTTATAATCAGAAAGGATTCAAATAAAGGGTGAAGCCGCTAGAAAGATAAAAACTGATAAAATGGAGGCACAAGGGCAAAGTGGATATTTAAAGAATGGAAAAAAAAAAGTGATCCATATAAAGCCTGAAAGTCACCAGGCAAATGCAATAAGGATGGAGAGAGCAAGATGGCAGGAACTTTGAAAAATTAGAAGTTATGTGAAAATGGCCAAACAATGGTGTAGAAGCGACAGTGAAGGACCAGAAGAAATATGCTGATTGTCCCCAACCTGTCCAAGGAGCCACTGAGTATTTAACCAGCAAATACAAGAATAATAGTATTCATTATAGAAAAAGTCTTATTTTCAGTTGTTTTGGGAGGTAGAGGAATCGTTGGAAAAGATTAAAAACCTAGGGGTTTTTACTCATGTTTGTATAAAGGTTCTACCACCAGACCCAGCAGAAGCAGCTGGTAAAGGAATAAAGAATGATGTGAAGGAATAGGGCTCAATTGAGAGCAATAGCTAGAACCTTTAAGTAATTATCGACAGCAAACACGAACAAGGGTAAGTTAAAGAATTATAAGGCTGTGGATGGAGGGACTGGATGGAGGAGCACGCCAAAAAAGGATCACTGACAGTGAGTTTCCAGCACGGTACTTTCAAAATGGTATGAGCTTCAAACCCACTTCCCAGAAGTCAGACTGTAAATGCCCTTAAATCGCACTTTCCAAGACCACCAATTCGCTGAACTCTGTCTACAGTTTATCTTCTCAGCTGCACATTTATTAATAGGGATTTGTTGAGAGTGCTATAAAAGGGCATGAGGAACACTATCCAAATGATAAGTGAGCATATCTTTGTGAAGTCCAAGAACTTTAGGACCCAAAGCCCGGGGATCAAAACAAAGTGAGAGCCATTGACTAAGTAGGACTACAGATCATAGCAGGTCTTTTAAGTCCCTGCACTCCCACAAACTGCACTGAGACAGGATGTCAAAGGATAGAGAACACTAGTTAATATTTGGGTATCATTTCAGTGATTTGAATTACTGCTTAATGAATTATCTCAACTGACCCACTCTATTCCTATTCTTTTAACATCTAATCCATGGACAGAGTAGCAGAAAGAACAGTCTTTATGTCAGTGATCTAGAATCTTAACTACCTAGTGCCCCAGGGACATTTCTTAAACACCTATGAACTTCAGATTCCTTATCTATAAGGAGAAATAATAGTACCCATTTTAACGGAAAGATTAAAGAGTTAATATATGTCAGAAACCTATGACACAACAGATGCTAAAGAAATGATAAATATTATATTCTACTCTATCATGTTGCTATGACTGAAGACTATTATAATATCATTATAAACTAAACCATCCAAGGTGAACCAGTTTATTGCAACACTGTAGTTAATACACACGGGACAAATTGTGTTCTATAAAAAGCCCTGAAGTAATAAATGCATTCCAAGAATTCCTTTGCACTAAACAGTTCATCTAGCTAACAAAGTTATTTATTAGGGTACAATTTCCATAACCAAGGACTTATACACTGTATAGAGTGATATGAAATGTAGTAATTTTCCACTCAATGAGTACTCCCAAAATAATGGAAATTTTATAACTTCCAATTCAATCCCAAGGCAATTTTAGAGACCCGACATAACTCGAGTGAAGTGATAAAAACAAAATGATACAGAATAATGTAGTTAACAGAGAATTTGAGGCAAAAGGCTGTCTTGACCACTTTGCCAACTTCAGTTAACTAATATCATAAATACTCAAGTCTACTAATCTCATAATTTTAGGATTATCTTTACTTTCTTTCTCTACATCAAGTCCTACCTCCTCCTCCTTCAAAATTTCTCCCCAATATACTACTTTTTTTTTAATCTCTTAATTCATATCTGGATGGTGTTCACACCTAAATTATTACAAAAATTCTTATATAGTTTCCTATCCAATAATTTATATACCTTTTAATTAATCACTCCTTATAAATCCACGTTTATCAAGTCACTGCCCTTCTTATAAGCCTTGAATGGTTCCCAAAGTTGACAAAATCAAGTCCAAATTCCCCAGTATAATTTTTCAGACTGTTCAAATCTGAGCACTACCTCACAAATCTGATCTCTTTAGTCATACTCTATTCTTGGATCAAACACCCATTCTCCAATCAATAATACAAATTTAATCCAATTTCAGTATCTCTGTTCCTGGCACTGTCTTATCCTGGAAAGTCATCCCTTCCTTCCTGCCTATTCCAATTCTATTATCATCTTACAGAAAACTCCAGTCTTACTGGCTCCATGAAGCTCTTCACAGACCATTCAGCCCAGACCAATCCCAGTAAACTACAACCTATCATCCTGACATATTAGTAGCATAACAGACCTCTCTACTGTACTACGAATCCAATGGCATTTCACTGAACTCTTAAATTTTTCATAAGGCTAAATTATTCAATATGAAAACTCCTTTCATCTGAGATGATGCTTTCATTTTTGTTTTATAATGTTCCATTTTTCATAAAATGATATTAGATGAGAAGGTTGCTTTTCATTTTCACGTCTTTACTTGGAAAACAAAAAGCTCTTTGAAATATGACTTTATGAAACTTAAGCTCATTGAAACCAGTTTATACACCCCATTTTGGAATTTATATATGGTCCAATATTGCTATGGAACTGTTTCTAAAACTAGGCACTGTCTCCATAATTAAAAATTTTAATCCCTTAAAAAGAAGGGTTGTCTACGATATTACTGTTCCTTTGTTTCCTCACATTAATGAACCCTTTAAATATAAGCCCATTAAATATAAGACAAATACTCTAAAATGAATAGTATTAACAAAAGCTTTTAAGTCAGATGTAAAACTCATCGAAAATGTAACTGAAGTGGTTGTTTCTTATCTCCTCTCCATTTCTTGTCCCTGAAGATTCTCCGCATCCTTCTGAACTGCGCCCATTTAATGCACAGCCACCTACCTTCTAATATTTCTGTTCTAACCCCACACTTCTTGGGCCATGCCACTCTGTGATTGGAAATATTAGCACTTAGCTACCTTTTCATTGCTCCCTGATCCATTAATTACCTCAATATCCACCTATCTACGTTTCCATCACATTTCTTTAAGATCCTGAGTCTCTTCAAACTGCCTGGAGATCTAGTCTTAAAACAAGATTAACATAACCATCAGTCCTCAAACTGCTGCAAAAACAAAATTCTAGCATATGTTGGAAAGTATGTAATTTTATCAAATTACATTAAGAATATCTCATATTGCACTCCAGTACACTGTGGCAGAAAGCATAAAAACTTATTTCCTGATATAAACCTAGGAGGGGATCATTGTTATTCAAACAACCTAACGACGTGTAGGTATCTTCAATATTCAACCATACATATATTGCATATATACTCCATTTTAAGTATTTAATACATCTTTAAGTCTCTCAAGATTTAAAAAAAAAAAAAAATATATATATATATATATATATATACACTCTTCCTATCCTAGAGAAGACAATTACCTCAATTATTTAAGGAATAATGATCTTAAATGCACATAGTTCATAAAATCATCGTGTGGACTAAACACTGCAGTGTTCAAGAGCAAGCTTGAAGTCAAATCCTAGCTTGGCATTCACCGGTTGTGTTGATTTAGAGCAAAATGATCTCGTATCATAAGGATTTTTCATCTATTTAATGGAGATAACAATAGTATCTACCTCAAAGATTGTTGAGAGGAAGATTAAATAAAAACATAAAAAGCACTTAATACAGTAGCAGGCAAGTAGTTAATATATCTTAAGTCTTATTATTAGTTCTCAATGATTAAAAACCCTTAAAAATTTTTCAACTATAAGACTTACGAACTGCCAACGAACTGATATAAAATACAAATCTCTGCGATGTGGCACGCCCTGGTGGAGCAGGGCTTGGATGCAGCCCATATACATCCCACAAGATCCCTGGGTCGTGTCCTGGGGCTGGGGGAACAACCAAGGTGAACAACTAAATAAAATAAGGTGTTTCTCCCTTTCCTTTCTGCCTGCCTGCTTGCCTTCATTCCTGCCTGCACCTTTCCTTTAAAAAAATCTCTAAGATGGTCTATATTAGGTAAATACCCCCAGGTAATAGTCACATTTGTAATAATGCTGGTTCCAGGGTTTAAAGAGCCAAAATTTAATTTTACTTATCTTTCTCAACATTTAACTTTTCCAGTTAACTTGAAATTGGACAGGAAAAAATAAAACCCTATAGCTCCAGATTTAGGCTAAGATTCAGGTTATGAAAGCCATGGACTTAGGAGGTTCAAGACCTAGGACTAGGAAAAAAAAAAAAAGGAATTGTACAAAATATGTGATTTATGTTTAGAAACAAGTAAATTTTGTCAGAGCAAGGTAGAGGATACCATTTTTCTACAAGAACTTTTTCAGTCTCTTCAGAAAGCCAAAACACGTAAAGCCTTGACAAGTGGGTCAGGAAAAGATACCTTACTCTGTAACTATAATTCAGTTCAAATTTGTTCTTATACAGATTTACCTCTCAGCAGACTAAAAATGTTGCTTTCCCCCTTTAGAAAAAACTTTTAGGCACAACCTGGTGGAGCACCAGTTAGGTCAATCGCCTCTGAAGGAGCTCAGGCCATATACCTCTGAGTTCAACTCCCAAGTCCAGGGGGAAACAGTGTGAATAGCTAAATTAAAATTAAATGAAATGCTTCTTCCTCCTCTCCTCTCTCTTCCTGTCTACCTGCTTACTCATCTTCTTCACTGCCTGCACCTTTCCTTTAGAAAAAAAAAAAAAAAAACTTTTTTAGACCAAAAAAAAAGATTAACTTCTGAAGGCTGTGAATAAAATTAGATTAATACAAGATTGACTTCTTTCATTAGAGAATTTCAATCACCATATAAGTTAAATAAGTCTTATTTTGCAATAATTAAAAATACTATTGAGTTTCTTGTAATTTACCTGTATATGGAGACTATTATAACTTTAGACTAAACCATATTCATTTTTAAAAGTTTTTTCCTTCTATCCTTTAGCTAAACACAAATGCAAGGGGCACAACTCTGCGGCTCAGGTAGCTAAAGGACAACCAAGGACTCGGATGCTTGAGCAGGGATGGGGCAGAGGACCCACACAACAAAATATTGCAAGGGTAATATTTACTATGTACCAGCACTAAGATTTAAGTGCTTCTGTACATCAATTTGCTTACTCCTCATGACCACTTTCATCATTTTAAAGAGAAATTGAGAATTTCTGAGGCTACAGAACTAGAACTGTATAGCTTTAAATAACCTTACAAGATAAAGTGCCATTTAACCAAAATGGTCAAAGAATAAGACACCAATGAATAATTAATCATCAAAGAATCAAATGCAATAAACCACATTAGTAAAGCTTTACTTAAATAAAGTATGATTCAGAAACGTACTCCAAGAACTCATCATGGTGTGGAGAGGTGATGTTGCAAAAAATTTCTACTATGAATGTGCAGTGGAAGAGTGGGTTGAGTATGCACTAAAACATAATAATACGTTCTGAACTCTACTTCTGTAATGAATTCTCCATGATTATCATTTGTCTCTCACATTTCAAAAGAAAATGTCTAATCACTGAAGTTTAGTTGTGGCTTAATGCATGAATAAATGTAAATACATTCTATCTGTATTATTTTTTACCTACATTAGTGTAAAAATGTTAAAAGTAAATAGTCTTATTTCACAAATTACTTCTAGTTGTTAAAAACAAAAGATTAATAGTGAAAGGATTATAAAGTTAACCAAATTACTCCAATAGTTCTCAGTCTTCAAGTACCTCTGCTCCTAAGTTTCCATAGTACAATTACTAAATTATTCCACAATCTTCTGATACAGGTTCCATCAGAAGTCAAAATTGTGACTGTGCTAAAATATATGACCTCTTAAAAAATATCAGTGAATTGTGTAATATAACGTGAATCATCTAAGTTACAACTAATATAAATTTGCTAAGTACATGCAAAAAAAGCAGTACATACACCCTTCTGCCTTTAATAAAGAAGTACTAGGAGAGCTTGCTAGCAAGTCAGAGAAGGTAGCCTTAAACAGATTTAACTGCTTAAAATTTTTATCACTGACATCAAAATAAAACGTTATTCAACAGAATAATTCAAGTAGCCAATATCGCATTTCAGTTAATAACTCGCACCTGAGAACATTAAGCAAACACTAAGTATCTGTCCAAGAAGAAACTGTGTATAGTTCATTGCAAATGACCGATTCCAAGTACCTGCTCTGTAGCACCAGGTCTGGACTCCTGTAGCTTCACACTAAGATCTGTTTTATCAACTGAAGCAGCTGGGGTCACCCTCTGGATTTTTAAAAAAACACTAAGCAGAATTCTAGTTTAAAAAAATACGGCATGCCCTGGTGACCAATGGTCTAGTGCACCCGAGAGCACTGCCACAGACATCCCAAAGTCCCCGGTTCAAGACCCGGCATAAAGGGGAACAACCAACGTGAACAACTACATAAAATTAAGTAAGGCTCTTCCCTCTCTCTTCCTGCCTGACTACTCACCTTCATTCCTGCACCTATCCTTTTAAAAGAATAAAAAAAAAAAAAGCTGTGCTAATAAGCCTGAGAAATTAAAATCGCTACCTATAAACATCACTATACTCAATCATCACACTCTGAGGGCCTACTATGTGCAAAGCTCAATGAAAGGAATGAGGAAAGTACTGGCTAAGAAACTTAACTTTTGTTCAAGAAGCCTCAGCTGAGATGCTGATGTGCTGACCATGTAAAGCCCAAGCACCTGGGTTCACAACTCTGGACTGGGATATAAAGCAAAGATAAATAAATATTCTTCCTCCCTTCCTTTAAATGCTTCTTCTTGGCACATCCGGTGGCTCAGGCAGCTGAGATGCTGGTGTGCAAACCACATTCAGCCCAATAAGGACCCAAGTTTGAGACCTGCAGCCAGGGTGAAAAAAAACAAAAACCCCTAAAACATCTACATAACTTTCTTCCTCCTCTTCAATCCCCTCAAAAATAAAGTAAAACAAGGCGGGTCCTGGTGGAGTGCGGCGACGTACTGGCAACTGTCTACTGCCTTTGCAGGAGTATGGCCACATGCAGCCCAGGGGCCCAGTTCACGTCCCAAGGCTGGGGGAACAATTAGAATGAACAATAAAATAAAAAATAAATTAAAATAAAAATGCTTCTTCCTTCTCTCCTTGCTTGCACTTTGCTTTTAAAAAAATTAATAAAAAAGAAGCTTCTGATCAAACTAGGGAAGACAAAAATTAGTCAAATTAAGCAAGAAAAGGAGAGCTACTGCAGGGTTCTTTCATTTTTTTTTTTTAAGATTCAGGCAAGAATGAAGGTGCGTAGCAGGCAGGTAAGAAGAAGGAAGAAGAAATATTTATTTAATTTAGTTGTTCATCTTGGTTGTCACTGTCCCCAACCCCCTCCCCATCTCAAACCTGGGTCCTTGGGATGCATGTGGACTGCGTCCAGCGGCCTTTTCTGCTAGGCCACTAGGGCGTGCCACTGCTGCAGGATTTTTGTGAAAGAAGCTTTGATCTAATTAGGTTAATAAGATACATGGTAGCTGGACTTTCCAAAAACATGAGAGGAATCAAAGACAAATGTTACAAAATTTTAAAGAGATTTACTACTGCAAAGTCAGAATAGAACTCAAAGAGGGGGCAGCTGAGTCTTGAAGAATGGACTAAATTAAAGTTAAACAAATATAAGGAAAGGACAAGGTGCTCCCTGGTGGAGCAATGGTTGGGTCGATTGCCTCTGAAGGAGCGGGCCACTACCCCCGCATTTGAGTGCCAGGTCTGGGCGGAACTGCCAGTGTTAACAACTCAATGAAAATAAGAGTAAAGCACTTCTTCCTCCTCTCTCTTCCTGCCTTTTTGTCTATTTACCTTCATCCCTGCCTACACCTTTCCTTAAAAAGAGAAGAAAAGGACAAAAACTAATGGGAACCAAGGTACGGAACTAGAAATGTGGTCATTAAATGTTTAATCGTTACTACATATCAATGTGTCAGACACTGACACACAGTGGTGAACAGCACAGATGAGCTCCCTGCACTCGTGAGGTCTAGTGAAGACAATAATAATCATGGAGATAATAATCATGCAACAGATATATTATTGTAATAGGCATATAAAGGGCAACAGATGTCAGTAAAAGGGAATAATGGAAAGAACTAGCAAGCTAAGATGATCAGGGAAAGTATGTGCCTCAGACACTCACACAGAAGCTGAGGCCTGAAGGAGGCGGCCAGGCAAAGAGCAGAGGAATGGGTGTTCAAGGGAGAGAGCCACATGCACAAAGGCCCTCGGGGAGGCAAGGACTTGCTGAGTTTAAAAATAAATGAGTCCCCACTTAGTTTGGTGGCGGGCATGGTATGCTGAAACATAACTAAGAAACGGGGAGCCTATATATAGGAAATTGTTTTAATGTGCTGAATAATTACAATAAAATATAAATTTTAAAATAAATGAGTTCCTCTCAGTGGCTCCATCGACTAAGAAGCAAACTATGAAGCTGAGACCTGAGTTTGAGACCCAATTGGGGGCGGGGAGGGTGGATAAAAGAATATAAATAAGAAGTTAATGAGACTGAAGCATCATGGACAATGAAACTGACACTAAGATGAAGAGGCAGGCAGGCACCAGGTTTATAAGACATTACAGGCCAGGAGAAGCAAGAGTTTTAATTTGGACTTTATTACAAGCTGTAAAGGAAACCCTTAAGAGTCATAGCACGCTCACAACCATACTGATGAATAAAAGAAGCTAGATGCAAAAGAATATATGTTGTATGATTCTGTTTTTATCAAAATACAAAAAAAAAAAAAAAACGCAAAACTAAACTATGGTGTTAGAAGTCAGGATGGTAATTACCAGTGGGATGGAGGGATGGGAAGAACTGGAACGGAACTTAATAGGGGCTTCTAGGTACTAGTACTAGTAATGCTGCTACTTAATCTGGGTACTTAGCATGTGAGTACATTAAATTTGTGGAAAATATCAAGTTTTATTCTTATGGCATGCATGCATACCATATATATATATATACTTGGAATAATTTTTTTAATTTGTATTAAAACTTTCTCATAACATAATGCTTTAAAATACTACACTAGGTGTCACAGTAGAACAGCAATCTGGTCCACCACCTCCAGTCAAGCACTGTCCATACACATCCCAAAGTCCCAGGTTCACATCCAGGGACCAGGGGAAACAATCAAGATGAACAACTAAATAAAACAAATAAAAATGTTTCTTCCTCCTCTCTCTTCTTGTCTGCCTGCCTATTCACCTTCATTCCTGCCTGTGCTTTTCCTTTAAAAAAAAAAAAAAAATTAGCCAGATAAAAGTAGAAATAGCAGAGCATAAGCAGCAGGGTCTTGATTGACAGATTAACCTGATTCAAGCATTTACATACATATAAAGTAGGGAGAGGAGCAAATCAAACAGCCAGTGACTATAAAGCACTATGTTTATAAAGAATAAATGTGGGGCCAGAAAAGGAGAGGTGCAATAAAGATGAACTATAAACTCTTTAGAACTGAGGAGGTAGCTCTTAAGAAAGGAACAGATGTAAACAGTAATGCCTAAAACGGTTAGCAAGGCTTGTTATGTTTCAGCTTAATATTTTAAGATGATATTTTCATGCCCTTCCTTTTCCCTCCCTCAACCCCAAAAGACCAGAGAAAGATAAAAGATCCCAAACTTGAATGTCAATCATACCTGAATTCAAATCAATGGTCTGCCCCTCACGAGCTCTGGCAGTACCTGCTCTAAGCTCCAACTCCCTTGTGTATAAAATAAAAACAATGACTACCTCACAGTTATTATTTTCAACTTATTATCACCCAAAATGTTGAGTTGGTAGACTGGTATTTTAATTTAATTCTTATTTTCTAATGGCATATAGAAGGCCAATGGTTTTGCATCCATTCTTGGGATTCAAGAATGGGAGAGGAAGATAATAGAACAGGCAGCTATAGAAGGTGAATGGATGGATAAACGGTAAAAACGGATCTTCTTCCAGAAGCTCAGTAACAAATTTCAAGCATTTTCTAAGACAGAGACAAACTAAAGCAAATCAGGAGAGGTTCAGTGATGAGAAGTCATGAGACAAAGTCTATCTTAAGTCTTCCCAACAAGACACAATTTCTACTCAATGTATTCCCTTTGTGGAATATTAGCTAGACATAAGTCAGAGATAAACATTACAGGTGTTGTCATAGACAGACAATCAATCACTTTATAGCATCCTCACCCTTAAGAATTATTTGTAATGCATGTCTTAAGTACAGCCAAAAGTGTTAAACTTTATATTTCAAAAGCTATTACTTCAAAAAGAAAATAAAAGCTCAACTTCTTAATCTTTGGGTAATTTTTTCCCCACAATGTGTATCACTTTCCTAAAAGTAATGAAAACCTGGTTCTTCACAAATTTATCTTTCACCTGATCTGGGAAGCGTCCCCATCTCTCCAGCCTTAGTCTTTTCATGCACCTCACCATCAAATACCTAAAGTTTCCTTATTTCCTAGAAAGTTGGCAGACAGACACTTTGATCTCATCAGTACTGAATATGAACAGAAACAATGCCAAGGATCACTCTCTAACCAATTCCTAAAAGATAATATACAAGTTTAAAGAAATTAAAATGTGGTGATTACACAATATATATTACACCATATATATTTGTCAAAGTTCATCAAACTGTACACTTAAAATTGGTGCATTCGTTGTATATTAATTATACCTCAATAAGGGTGATTTTATAAAAGAAATGCATGCATTCATTCATTCATTCATTCACTCATTTAGCAAATATTTACTAAGCCTCTATTACGTGCATCAACTCTTTCAGTTTGACTATCTGGCTTCTATGATGTGCTTTATTCATAAACTGACATTGTCTCAAAAAAAAAGATTCCATTTTTACATGTTACAATAAAAAAATTATTCCACTGCTGATCATGAATGTCACCTTAATGATGGCCTCTGCAGTGAAGGGCCATCAGCTATTCATTACATCATTAAGAAAAAAAGGTAAGCACCTACCTACTGTATATAAGACAACTGCAGCCTTATCTGTTTGTCTTTCTACCAAAAAAACCTAGAAAACCTCAAAAGCATGCCAACAACACCATTAGAGACGAAAAAGAACTTTAAAGGGGAACAGACTTAACTAAGGAGCTACAGCGACCCGCTGGCTGAGTTAAAAGGCCTAGAAACCACTGGCTGAGTCACTGGTCTAGAAACAAGGCCTCCTAGTTCCCAACGCATTTGAATTCCAACTCTACTTAAGAGTTGAATGTGTAACCTTGGGAAAGTCATTCTACTGAAGACCCTCAGTTTACTCATCTGTGAAACAGGGATGCCAACTATGATCAGTTCCCTTTCTTGGTCTTAAATTATTTAAGCTTGGGCATGCCCTGGTGGCCTAGCGGGCTGGTACACCCTGGGCGCAGTCTCACATACATCCCAAGATGCAAGAGGTTCAAGACCTGGGGCTGGGGGAACAACTAATGTTCCTCTCTTTTACTGCCTGCCTGTCTCTTCTCACCTTCATTTCTGCCTGCACCTTTCCTTTAAAAAAAAAAAAAATTAAGATTAAGAAAATACCTAGTAACCAAGGTTAATTCAGAATCCTAATTAGTAATCAGAGGTGAACATGTACCACAAAAACGTACTTGTTACCTCTGTTCATACTGCGACGAAGTTGCCACACATCCCACTATTTCTAGTTTTTCAAACTTCAGTAACTGTTTAGAAAAGTGATTTAATTTTAGAAACCTGAAAAATTCTAAGTAAATTGAGCAAAACCTTAATCTGCCCCAAGGGGAATTCTGAGCAAAATTATTATTTCTGACAAGAGAAGAATTTTCTATGGGGATTCTCCAATTTAACCACATGAATGCCACACCAAGGCTGCACACAGAGTGACGGGAAGGAATCTGGAACAGACTGTACAGATCCCCCAAAAGGAAATGTCCTCCAGAAATCTACACCCCCCCCCCCACTCCCTAAGGGAGACACTAATATCTTACTAAGTGATCAGAATTCCCCCAGTTCTGACACTAGTCTAGCTCCTTAGGCCAGAACTGAAGTAGGTTGGGTTTTGTTTGTTTGTTTTTTTGGTAAATGCCCAAATGAACCCGACCCCTCAAAATATTCTCAAAGGCAGGGAGATTCTGGGAATACTTTCCCCTCAATCGACAGATAAGGCATCAGGAATTCAGAAGCACGTTTCTTTTCCCAAGGTCATTCAAGTCAGGGAAGGAGCGAGAGAGAATCTGCAAGCAGTCTCAGGTTTTCTGAAGATTGCACTGCAGGACTGGGGTTCTTTTTGTTTTTGCTGGGGCTTGCGGGAGTTTTTGGGGGGTCGGGGAGGGGGAGTACGTTAGACCTATTCTCTTCCCCTCTCCCATCCTCAAGTGTGAGCACTGGTCTCGGCATTTCCGAAACAAGCCACAACAAGCTCTGCAGTGTTAGGAAAGGGGCTGACGCGATGAAGAAACAGATGCTCCAAAGCAAGATGGTCTTCCTGGGCTCGCAGAACCTCCTCCAAGGTGATTCAGAGAAACCGCAGGCACCTCTGAGAGCGCCAAACCGGGCTCCGGGTTCCGAACCCCCAGCCGGGCCACTGCAGGATGCCGGGGTCCCAGCCCGCAGCGTCCGCAGCCCGACGCCACCCGCTGCAGAAACCGCACTTCATTCCTGCGCTTCGGGAAGCCATGGCTCCTCGGCCGCCGCGGCGGGAGTGGGGGTGCGCGGGAGGCGGACCGCGCGCGCTGCGGAAAGTTCACCGCGGAGCGGGCGGCGGGCGGCCCCCGGCCCGGCTCGCCGCGTCCCCCTGCAGATTCCACCATTAATTAGTCCTAAGGACTGTCTACTGGCAACTTAAACAAAGCGAATGCCTCGAATTCCTTCCCGGCCCAGCGGTCTGGCTGCGAGACCAGCCTCGGCCGGGACGCGGGCCGGCGCCGCGGGCCGACAGCTGCGGCGGCCGCAGGAGCCCTCCCGCCCGGCGCGCGCCCCCGCAGCCGGTCCCGCAGCCGGTCCCGCAGCCGGTCCCGCAGCCGGTCCCGCAGCCCGGTCCGCACGCCCGCCGAGCGCGCCCTCCGCGCCGCCCTCCTCCTCCTCCTCCTCCTCCTCGGGAGCTCCGGGCTCTTCCTGTAAGATCACTTCCTTCCTCCCCGGGTGCCCGCGGGCCCCGCGCAGCCCCCTCCCCGGCGGCCCCGGGCCCGGCCCGGCCGCGCCGCCCCCCGCCCCCACCGGCCCCTCGCCCGGCGCGCCCTGCCGGAATCCCGCACTCACCCGAAAACTCTCCTCCGCACCCCGAAAACGTGCCCTCCGCGCTCTATCCCAAACATTTCTCCTCAGATTCTCGCTCCCACCCAGAAGTCTCAGAACCTTCCCTCCCCCTCCGAAAGCGAAATCTCCAACTCCAGAGAAATTCTCAAGGTCTTGCCCCGGAGAGCTCCGCCGCCGAGCTCTTCTCCCAAAGTCCGCTCAAACTCTCCCCCCGCCTCAACTCCACACCCCCAAGCCGCCCCGGGGTGCGCCCGCCGCTTCTGCCCGGTCGCCCCCTGGGTGTCCCGACCCCTCCGCAGGGCAGGTCCTCCCCCCCGCCGCTCTTCTCTACCCCGTCCCGTCCGCTCCGGTCTCTCGCGCCGCGCTCCTGCCGCCTCCCCGCGGACCCCTCACCTCCGCGGCTCCGGCCCGCGCTCCCGCCCGCCGAGGGCTCCAGCACAGGACTCCCAGCACTTGGTCCCAGCGGCCGGCGCCTCCTCCGGCTCCCCGGGACTGACAATGAGGGGCGGGGCCTTTGGGTGACGTCAGCGTCCTGGGCGGGGTCTGCTGCGTTGGGCGGGGCTTCCTGCGCGTCCTGCCCCATTCCTAAGACTGGGAGTAAGCCAAGTTTTTTCATTGCCTACCTAGCTAGGTGTCCCAGGCCTGTGCTAGGCGCTGTGGGAAATCTAAATGGAAGACAGGACCTTCCTGCTTTCAACAGGGTCACTCTCAGGGGGGTTATGAGGAGTAAATGAGACAATGCATGTAAAAATGTTTAGTCCAGGCCTGTGATGGAGTAATCGCTCAACAAATACGATTTCTATTACTCAGCAAATGTGAAAAAGGAACTAAGCTTGAACTCAGGAGGCGTGGGTTCCAGTCTCCAGCTCTGCTATTAATTCATTGTGTGATCCTAGACAAATCCTTTTCCATCTGCGTCCCTCACTTTTATCGTCTTTAAAATGGGAAGGGGCAACGACCATATAATCTCAAAAGTCCCTCCAATTCCATGATGTATTTCCTGTGGACCTACTGAGTGCAAGATGCCTAGTGCCCAGAAAAGTGGAAAGAGGGACCTTTGAACAGAGCCCAAGGCCCACACCCAGTATAGGATAAAGCCAGAGACGCTTTCCCCAAGGATGCCCTCCCACGTGCTGGCACAGAGCTGCATTCACAAGCCAGGACACAGATGCACTGAGGGCTGCTTCCTCTCTGTCTGCACAGCATAGCTGGTGTCTTGAGACATCTCTTGTGTAAGCGCCTTATTGCCTGTGGAATAAAGGCCAAAGCTCTGGTCTGGTCTCTCCCTACCTTTACACACACACACACACACACACACACACACACACACACACACACACACACACATCAGACTAAAGTTTATCCAAACTTCCTCTAGCACACCCACTGCTTTCCCACATTTGCCCCTTTGCTCATGTTCTTCCTTTGCTGTCTCATCTCAATTTACAGCTCCTCCTAGTTTCCCCCAGTCAGAATCCTACTCTCCCGGTCTGAATACCCACAGCATTGTGTTTAACTCTGACATAGTCAGGAACATATTTCAACTTGTATCAAATTGGCCTGTCCTTTGTTTCTTAGTACTTCCCCACTTCTCTGAGATCAGAGCCCATATGTATTTATGGAGCTTAGGTTCTGATGCCAGAAAATTCTGGGATCATATATACCCATGTTCTGGCCAGTCCTAACTCTCTTTGATACTCATTCTCCTCATCTGTAAAATGGGAGTATTAACATAATTCATGTTGTGTTTGTTTGATGGCATAAAATACTGTGTGGAAAGCATCAGGTGCAGTGTTCTCCAAACAATATAGTAATCATTTTTATTTTCATTATTATTATCACCATCAATATTATTTCTAGCTCCTGACGTTACCAAGCACCCCTAGTGATAACCCACCCAATTATTTCAAAGTGGAAGACTGAAATCCTGAGAGAAGAGGCTGGCTGAGTAGACCAGCCTAGTGTTGCCATTAGAACAGAAGCCAACACTCCAGTTTCTGGACCCCAGTTGGATTCTGCAGTCACATCTGATGCCTCAGGGTGTCTCTGTCACTTGGGAACCTTCCAATTTGGGGACAAGTGCAAGTTCTCTCTGCAAGTTCTTTGCAGCAAGAGCTGACCCTTTTCTTCCTCATGCCTTTTTCCTACTTTCCTTACAGAGAGATGGATCTGTGTTAAAAGGCACTTGGCATCTCACAGTCCTCTAGGAGAGCTGCAGCAAGGCACTGGGCGTTTCCAAAGTGCTGGCCTGCGGGAAGAGGGAAAGAGCTTGGGGCTTCTGATTAATTTCCTGCGCTGCGGACAGGCAAATGACTGTCCTGAAATGCCTGCGCTGGTCTGCCAGGTCCTCTTACAAATTTTGTTTTATTTTTAGAATGGGAGGTTCAAAAATGCCACTTCCTGTGAAAAGTAAGCATGGCCATGGGATGGTTTCAGGCAAAGGAAGGGCCTTTACTGAGTCCCCCCTATGTGCAGATGCTGATTCCAAATATTGCAAACCCTTGGAAGAGTGAACCTAGGACCTACAGAGGAGGTCCTGAAGACAGAACTTTTTCCCTGGGATCCATAACCCTGTCAGCCACTCATTCATTCATTCATAGCAAAAGCTTTGACACAAAACATCAGAATTCAAATCCCAGCTCCACCACTTACCAGTTGCACCACCTTGGACTTTCAAGTCTCTGCACCTCAGTTTCCCATCTGAAAAATGGGAATAATAATAGTACTTATCCAGTGGCATGAGGATTAAATTACATAACACGTGAAAGAGCTTAGTTCAGAGCCTGAAACCTCGTCCATGCCTGGATATGGTAGGGGCTGTTACTATTTCGACGTAACCCCCCACTAAGGCCCCTCATGTGCCAGCCTCTGGACTGATAGCAGGACTAATTAATGATTGTGATCTCAAGAATCACAGTCAGTCCCCTGTTGTTTAGGCAGCTAGGCCACAGACTGTAAAAGTCATGAACCCAGGTTTGAGATCCAGCCCAGAGAAAAGGAAAAAAAAAAAAAAAAAAAGAACCTCAATCCATCTTCCTCTAGCTAGCTGCTCACAAGGCACATATCAGTACTCTCTCCAGACCTCAGTTTCTTCATTTGTCATCAATAAAAGTGAAACTTAAAAAAAAAAAAAAATCAAAGAATTGGCATATCCTGGTGGCCTAGTGGTTTCAACCACACGCAGTCCCCATACATCCCCAAATCCCCAGTTCAAGACCTGGGGCCAGGGAAACGACCAAGATGAACAACTGAATAAACATAAAGTGCTTTTTTCCTCCTCTCTCTTCCTACTTGCCTGCCTGCCTGCGCACCTTCATTTCTGCCTGTACCTTTCTTTAAAAAAAAAATCATAGTTGGTGAAAAAGAATGGGGTAGGTTTTCATGAATAGGCAAGAAAAGGTGAAAAAGTGAAAAGAATAAAAGTAAGTTACAAGACTTCAGGTATCGTAGGAGCCTATGGCTGTAATGTATATTTTTTAAATATAATTAAAAATATGAAGACTATAGAGAACTGAATAGCTTTTCACCTCTTTTTCTTACTTTTTGATTCGCTTTTTCTATGTGTGTGTATCTGTGTGTAATGAGAACTCTCAAAAAAAAAAAAAATGCCATTAGATGCTACTGCTCACAGGGAGGAGAGGGAGGAAAGCACAGTTAAAAGGCATGTCAGCTCTGAACCAGCAGGCACGCTGCCACAGAGAGCTCCACAGACCCCATCTCATTCTTCATGGTCTTCCAAGAAAAACCCTGCCCAGACACTGGCTCAGCTCCTCCGTCCCGTCCCCAGCCCTTAGCTATGCTTGAGCTTTCAATGCCACAGCCAAAAGCAAGACTCCTAAGGAAACTCCCAGAAACCACGGCAAAGCTAGTAGGAGAGACTTTTAAACTGGAAGAATTACTTTTTGTCCCTTGTCCTGTGCCCCTACCCTACCTCTTAAAGAAGAAGAATATGTCAGTACCTTCTGTTTACTCTGCCTAAATTTGCACTTTCATTCTGCAATTTAATTTTTTACAAGGATCATGTATTACTTGGTCATCAGACAAAAGTCAATAAAAATATACATATATTTATATATATATGGATGGATACATGGAGAGAGAGAGAGCACTAACCAGTCTGGTGTTGTTTCACTTCTGTCAGTTTGCAAACAATAAATTATAACACAACGCGTGGCTGAGGCAGGGCCAAGTCTCCCAAGAGTCAGAGAAGATGAGAGTGGAAAGGGATAAAGTCACCCTCCATTTCTCCTACCACCCCCCACCCCCCCCCACCCCCGCATGGCATGATTTTTAAGTCCCCTCACATTTCAGGCCACCCACCAATATCCGTATCTCTTCATGTTCAAGGACCTCCACTCTAAACCAAGCATCCCACTGGGTTCTTCACACGCACTACATGTAGAGATTATGGGGGGTCAGTATTGTCTTGCAGATTAGGAAAACAAGGTGCAAAAAGATAAAATAGCTTGCAGAAAGTCAAGTCTAGTGAGATCTCAACCAAGAGCTTCCTAACATCAAAGCCTGATTCCTGAAGGATGTGGGCTGAATTCCAAAGCAAATGAGCTGTGCACTCAGGCCCTCCATTATCACCTGGGGGGCCTTGGGCAAGCCACTGAGCTCCTTTCTGGAGCAGTTTGCCCCTCTCTGCAGGGTCAGGTCTGCCTGGGCATTTTATTAAGCACTTTGTGAGTGGAAAACACAAAATGCAAAAGGAAGTTGTTATCCAGTCAGCTCTTCCAGGACAGTGTGTCTCACTCATCATTAGATCTCTTGGTGTTTTCTCCATAATGTTTTTCTCCATTCACGCACTTAGGACAGTCTTCCTTGCACAGACTCATATTATTCTCCCCACTAGCTGAGACTCCCTCAAGCACAGAAACCATGATTATTCATTCCTGACCCCCTACTGCCCCCAGTGCAGAGTCTAGGAGGCATCTCTCCAGCTTTCCTCCATAGCACATGGCTGACCGTCCAACAAAGGCCAGTCCAGCACAACTATAAGACAGCAGCAGTGACGCACCCAGTGGCTCAAGTGTTGAGTCTGCAGCTCTGGCATAGTTCGTGCAAAACCCAAGGAACTGGATTCACATTGGGAAGTGTGGGGTCGGGGTAGGGTGGGGACACACCGAAAGGTACTAGTAAATAAAGAAAAAAGTGCTTCTTCCTCCTCTCCCTTCCTTCCCGCCTGCCTTCAATCCTGCCTTCTTCCCCTCCACCCCAGACACACTTTTTTTTTTGTTTCCAAGAAAAAGTGCAGGCAAGAATGAAGACCAGCAGGAAGGAAGAGAGAGGAGGAAGAAGCATTTTATTTTATGTAATTGTTCATCTTGGGAGGTGAACACCATGGCCTTGCAGTGTCTGTGGACTGTGCCGTCCAAAGGCAGCTGATCAAACTACTTTACCAGGACACACCTGCTTCCCTCTTCTTAAAAAAAAGAACAGAAAAAGAGACAGATAATGTTCCTGTCTTCCTGGGGCTTGGGATTGGTGGGAAGGAGAGACAAAACAACACTAAACACTATTAATTGTGCTCCCTGCCATAAAGTAGCGGGCCACGCCACGTGCTAACGGGGCTTTGAAGGTGCAGACCAGAAAGGCTTGGTGGAAGTGGCCTTGAGGATCAGAGAGGTTAAGATATTTTGATTCACGGGGTTAAGGTCCAGGCCATGTAAAGTCCATGGATCCAGGTTGGAGCCTCTGGTCTGGGTTAGGGGGACTAGGGGCTGTGGGAGATAAAAGAAAAAGACTGACATCTTCTGGTGGCTTAGAGGTTAAATCTGCCAGGCATAGTCCACATACATCCCAAAGACCGGGATTGGAAAGGGGGGTGGGGGGCAAATAACTGAGATGAACAACTAAACAAAAACAAACAAAATGCTTCTTCCTCTTCTTTCTTCCTGTCTGACTGCTGGCCTATTTGCCTTCATTTCTGTCTACACCTTTCCTTTCAAATAAATAAGTGGAAAAAAAAATTAAGTTTGAAAAGAAATGTGCTCAAGGTCACACAACTGGTAAACGGAAAAGCTGACATTTTAATCCAGGAGCGCCAGACCCCAGAACCCAGGCTCTATCTGCTAGACACTGCCTTTCTGTTTCCTCCATCTCCTGCTTCCCCGGCTCTTAGGTCTGTAGTCATGGAGGCTTTAACACAAAGTTTTTCCCACTTTTCAGGGATCAGGGACCCTTTTGAGAATCTAGTGACATCCATGAGACCTCTCCCAAGAATGACAAAGACACATTGTATATCGTCTACAAGTTCATGTCCGGGGGATTATAGGCATCCTGAAGCCCAGGCTTAGAATCCACACCATGGAAGACCATCGGTCTCATAATGAGCTTCTCAGAACCTCAGAGACACCAGGGCCTCATGGAGACCTGAAATCCCCCGACAGAACCCTGGGATCTCTGGAGTCATTTCCAACACCCTGGCAACTTAGAGACCCCAAGCTCCGCCCAAGAAACAGCAAGGCCATGCAGAGATCTTCTCAAAACACTGCAGCCTGCAGAAGAACTTCAAACCCTCATGAAGCCCCTGTTCTCACAGAGGTACCTGTGGGCCTTGGAAAGCTTTGTTTTAAACCCCCTTTTTTTTTGGGGGGTCACTGTCACTTTGGGGGGGTCACTGTCACACAACACGCCACACACACCATCAAGGGGTCCTCAGACCTCTGGGAGACCATCGTCACCCCCAGGTTCCGAACGCCTGAGCTTTCACAAGAGCCTGAGCCCCCCTGGGACCCCTCAAGAGCCTCAACCACGCGCCCTTGACTTTGGAGCACACACTTCAGCGTCAAAGAGCTCGCGAAGGAAACTGCCCTTGCCGCTTACTCGGCATGACCTTGGAACACTCACCTACAAACCCTCGGGCCTCGGTGTCTCACTCCCCAAAAAGAGGATTGGACACCTCTGCCCCGACCCAGCCCAACCCAGCCCCGGCGGCAGGGGCTCCGTGCGGGGTGCGGCGCGCCGGCGCCGAGGACTCCGCCTCCGCTCCCGTCGCCCCCGGACGCTGCCCAGCCGGCGGGCGCGGGGGCAGGGCGTTTGCCGCAGTGACAGCTCCCGCCGCCGCGGGCCCGGGCAGCCGCATGCGGGGCGCGCTCCTGCTTTCCCCACCACCGGCTGGGCGTTCCCGACGGCCGGCTTCCTGCGGGCGCGGGCGGCGGAGGGCGGGCGCGCGGGGGCCGCGGGGCCTGGCAGGCCTGGTTCCTGGCTTTCTCTCGGCGTTTCCTGAGCGGGACCGGCCGGGGGATGGGGCCCGGCACCAGCCGCCTTTCCCGGAGCGCGGTCCGGAAATCGCGTCCTTGTGCGCTCCTGAGGGCAGGATAGGGTGCTGGCACGGGCTGGCCCCAAATCTTCGGTCCTGGCAGAGCCCTGCGATGCGCCCGGCTTACCCCATGTGGGAGCTGAGATGAAATGGCAGATCCCAGACCCCACAGCACCAGCCAGATTCCACCCCTCGTGATGTCAGTTTATTAACTCCATCCTACGGATAAGAAAACAGGGGCCTGAAAAATAAGAATAATAAGGGCACTTACCCAAGGACATTATACGCATATTACTACCTATAAAGCAAGGAGCGTACTGTTTACCAAGCACTGTGCTACACCGCTCTAGATATATTTTCTCACGGAGCTCTCAGAATCTTTGAAGAGAACTAACGGTCCCTTTTATCAATGAAACTGAGAACCAGAGAGGCCAAGTGACTTCTCCAATGTCACAGAGCAACTGAGTGAGGAATTCAACTCCTTTCTCCTGTTTCCAGAGCTCAGACCAGTCCACTACCCTGCTTCCCTATTACAGCTGAGTAGCTGGAGACCCAGAATCGTGTATCGTGTATCATTTGTTTTCCGGTCCCCAAATCGCCACCTAGAACTTGGCACAAAATAGGTGCTAGGAGAAAACTAAGGAGCCTAGCACAGAAGCTCAGAGAAAGGACTGGAAAGTGGCAGTTAGTCTGGCTCCTAGAACCTGTAGCCAAGTGAATATTCAGCCTCCGTCCGAATACTTCCCAATATGATGAATTCTCTCTCTCCCATAATAGCCTATTCCCTTGTTGGACAAATACATTTGGTCTAAAATGTAAATACTTCTTTTTACTCAGAGTTCCTTAGGCAGTTATTTAACTCCCCTGTGCCACTGTTAAGGAAGATCATCTCCCTCTTTGTGGCCACAATACATATCAAATGGTAGTCTCAGCCATTTCATAAGGGTAGATGATTTAATTTATATATATATATATATATATATATATATATATATATACATATACATGATGAAAGCAGGCAGGAATGGAGGCAGGCAGACAAGCAGGAAGGAAGGAGAGGAGAGGAGGGAGAAGCATTATTTATTTGTTGGTTCATTTTGACTTTTCCCCATCCCCGAGTCTTGAACCCCAGTCCCTGAATTTTACATGGTCCACACCCCAGCCATGTCTCGGCTGCCTGAGCAACCACGGTGTGCCCTGATTCAATCGTGTAAAGTTCCTTATGAACTGGGACGATGTCTGCTGTTCACCAGAGATGTCCCCTTCCATGTATAGAGTTGTAGAGAAAAGCAGCTTAGTCCGCCTTTCCCAGTTCCCCTTGCAGTGAAGCAGTGAGTGGTCTTTACCAAAGACATGTGGGCAGAGACACTGTGAGCCCCATGCAGAACAAATCCAAGAAGTATGTAGGCTTTTTTGAACGTTCTCTCTTTTCTCTCCTACCTACCAACTGGATGCCAACAGCAGACCTCAACATACAACCTGGGAAGACACATGTCGATCATGGTAGAATATTGATCAATCCAGGTCTCACTCAGTCACTGGCCTAAGTAGGTATACATGGAGCTAGCTTCCATTGTACATAGGCATTGACATTTCAGGATTTCTCCATGACAGCAGTTAGCACAACTGAATTCACACTGGAAGTCACCCAGGTTCGTTCTTATACCCTCCACATGGAGCACGAAGTTGGTCACAGAGAAGAGGCTCGAAAGACACCCATCTGGCCCTGACTGTGTCCAGCTGGCTCAGCGGATCAGAAATAGTCTCTGCTCATCTCATCAATGCACTATGTCCTTTTACTCCAAAAAAGGTTTTGAGGTGGTTTCCATTGTAGCCTCAAGACTATTTGATGGATAATTACAGAGCAAGAATCAAGAAGTAATGAAAGCCTGGACCTACAGGGGAGGGAGGAAAGAAAGACGCAAATGTAATGAATTATAGCAGAAATACAAAGTTAAGTTTTCCAAGGATAGCAACTCTGACAACCTGTGGCTCTGAGTTCCCTGGCAGTCAAAGCAAAGAGGGAAACAGGATGAGTTACAAATTATATGGGAGTCAATAAGCATGTGATTAAGTGCACAGACCCGGGTGCCAGACTGTAGTTTTGATGCCCAACTCTACCACTTACAAGTTATGTCATCTTAAGCAGTTATTTGACTTCCCTGTGCTGCTGTTAATTCAAATGATAAGATAATAAGACTTCTCTTATCCAGGGTCGTTGGGAGGACTAAATCCGTGAAGGCACAGTCAGTTCTTATGAAAAGTCTATCACATGGTAAATTGTATTTAAGAATTAGTCTGATTGGAAGAATTAAGTCAGAAGAGACAAATTTTTCCTAAACTTTCAGAGGACTGAATTAGACAGGGGACTCCAACTAATACAATGAACTGCAAAGTGGCCAGTCTGTGGTCACACAGCGAAGAAGTGGCAGCAATGGGACATGAAAGAGACACAGCTGAAGCCATAATACTAAATACCCAGAAGTTCGCTCTTTTCGGCTGTTGACACATAGCCTTTTAGTGGTTATGCATGTTTGTTTTCTTAAATGTTAAAGCAAATGCTCACATAATGGAAAATGATTGCTCTCTTAAATGATGTGCTAACGCTAACAATAATGGATGAATTATTAACATCCGTGGTTGAAGGGGATGTAAATCGGGTGGGCAACTGACTTGGGACCTACTGATTTAGAATGTCTCTTTTAGCGAGAACCTGATCTGTAATGAAACAAAAATATAAGATAGGATGTGGTGTCTCTCATTAGCCAACTTCTGTCTTCCTAGGCTGTCTGTTTTAACCCAGGTCTTCCAGGAAACACCTGCTGCTGGGACCATCTCCTCCTGCTTCCTGGCCTCAGGATGGCCCTTAGCCTGCTGGAACTATCTCATGGGCAAGACAGACAAGATTCCCTGGGGAGCCTCAGGCTCAAGCTCATCAGAAGTTCCGCGCAGACAGAAAATCAGCCCCCGTCGCCATCACCCTGGTCCAGCCTCCTGTTGCTCTGTCTGCCCCGGGCTCCCCTACTCCATTCCTCCCTTCCCACCCAGCCAGCGTGATTGCGCTCAACATTTAATTAACCAAGTCATTCCCCTGCTGAATAATCTTCAGTAGCTCCCTGTGGCTCTCAGGATAAAGGTCACAGTCAATAGCGTAGTTTAGCCCCAAGGCCCAGCCTACTTGCTCCAACTCTCTGCTCCTTTCAGATACCTATGTCCACCGCCACCCATGTTCCAGAACACTCATGGTTCCCAGCCTCTGGACCTTTGTGTGCCCTGTTCCCTGTGTCATGAGATGAAATGTGTGAAGACGTGTCAGGCCTAAGCTGGGTTGTGAATTCATTTACTTCCCCTTCTCCAGGGACGGGGGGTACCATCTGAGGAAAGAGTCAGGGAGGTAACATGATAAAGCAGCAAAAGGGAGTTAGATTTCTTATCAGGTGTAGATGATGCTTGTGTCTAAGATTTTAACAACTGCCCTAAACTAGCTCCTTGGTTGAAGTTGTGTGTGTGTATAATATATACAGTTGCCCCAGTGCTGTTCCAGAGCAGACACAGGCTCCCCACCTCACTATTCCCTCTTGGTAAGGAAAATCGCACTGAATAGGGAAGGTTCCCATCCATTTTTGATTTCCGCGCCTTTCTCGGGTGCCCTGCGCCACCTGGTGGCTCTGTGTGGAACGACCGGGATTTCCCACAACAGCTCTGAAGAGCCATGGATCCGCTTAAGCGGTTAAGTCTGAAGCAGAGCATTTTCTTCAATGGACATCCAGACGTCTCATTAGCGCCTGAGCGTCTGGGAAAGGCAGACGTTGGTCTGGTTTTACTGTGGAATCGCGGGCCTGTCGCAGTCTCTCTGGGCTCAGATTCCTCATCTATGAAAAGGGCGGGAGGGTATTGGCTTTTCATGTTCTGACAGTCTAGGATTTCTGTCTACATTTCAGACAGTAATTTCTGATTCTGCCTCCTTTCCTAGCGCAGTGGGAAGATGTAAACTCCAGGAGGGCAGGGGAATTCTAACTTGTTCACTCTATCCCAAGTGTGTGAGACAGTATCTTTTGCATGAAGACATGTTGTGTGGTTTGGGGATGCATTAGTAGGAGCAGTACATGGTCAGTGAGGGAGGTGATAGTCTTTCTGCCCGTGTCTGGAGTCCTGTGTTCTCTCTGGGATCAGAACTTTGGGGCATGGAGAAAGTTTAACTCAACCATAGGAGGATGAATTAAATGATGAATGAGGGAGACCCCACAAAATCACAAATTCTCGGAAACAGTAGAAGGATCCAGAAATTTTTTTAAAGGAAGGTGCAGGCAGGAATAAAGAGTAGGCAGCAGGCAGGCAGAGAGGGCAGGAGGAAGCACTATTTTTACTTCGCTGTTTATATTGGTTACTAGGCCTGCCCCACCTCACCCCAGGCCTTGAACCTGGGACCTTGGAATGTAAGTGGGACTGCTGTCAGGTGTACTAGACCTTTAGGCCACCAGGGCACACCCAGGAGGATCCAGAATTTTTACTTTAGTATTAAAAAAGACTCTAGGGTTACGTGTTTCTGTCTTTAAACATCTGAGGCTGAGGACTGGAGGGGCCAAGAATTAGGGGCTGCACATTAGCAGGAAAAAATGTTTCTTCCCCCCAAATCAAGAGAAGCTTCCAGACTGAGCAAGATAAAGAACAGAACTGCTGTGCCTTTGTAGCTTAGTGGTTAAGTCCACAACCTCTGGACCTGGGTTCACAGGCCAGGGCTGAAAGGAGAAAAATCAAGATGAACTAAATAAAATAAATAAATGCTGCTTTCTCCTCTCTCTTCCTGCCTGACTACTCATCTTCATTCCTACCTGTACGTTTTGTCAAATTTTTTTTTTTTTTAAAGACCAGATCTGTGTTTGAATGTGCCTGTCTTTCACTAGCTTTATAACCTTGGGAAGTTCCTTCATCACATTAAGCCTTGGTTTTCTCATGGATTCAATGGGTATAACTTGGAACATGCAGCACTGATGTGAGCATGATATGAAGCATTTTTAAGATGCCCAGTGTGTGAGCTAACACCTGGTTAGTGCTGGATGAGTGTAGCTATGGCTAAAAACCCCAGAAAGGTGAGTACCCTGTTCCTGGATGTGGGGCAGAGGCTGGAGATGGCTTGGTGGGAATGCCGAGGAGTCGAGCAGGGGGTGGTGCTGTGGCTGAAGGCGGTGACTAGGCTGGAGTCACATTGTCTACATGTGAATCTTGGCTTTGCTGTTTACCTGCTGTGAAACCTTGGGTCAATTACTTAGCCATTCTGAGCCTTTGTGTCCCCAACTATCAGACAGGGATAATAGAAGTCCCCACTTTGCCTAGTAGTTAGACATCGAGGAAGCAAAGAGTCAAACTGTCAGCTGTGCTCTGGTATTGCTAGTCTGACCGGGGCTGTCCTGGATGAACTTGAAGTTCCCCTCCCATCTGATACTGTCCTGCTCTGGAATCCCTGCTCCTATCCTTCCCGGCAAAATGCAAGGGGCTCCAGGGAAGCAGCTAAA
>RJWH01005407.1:0-77577 GCA_004363575.1 Solenodon paradoxus
TAATAAAATTTTCCTAAAGGAAATAGAGGAGGATACAAAGACTTGGAAAATATACAATGCTCATAACTAAGAAAAATAACATTGTTAAAATGGATATATCACCTAAAACAATATACAAGTTTAATGTAATCCTCCCAAAAAAAAATCCTATGGGCATTTTTAAAGAAAACATAACAAAAATTAAAATTTGTATGGAAAAATAAAAGACCCTGACTAGCCAAAGTAATAAGAAAAAAAACAAAACTGGAGTTTTGTGTTAGGATCTTGAGCTAAACAATAGTGATCAAAATGCTATGATACTGAAATAATAACAGAGATATGGATTAGTGGAATAACACTGAATTACTAGAAATAGACCTGCTTATATATTGTCAATCTATTTATGACAAAGGAACTAAGAGCATACAATGGAGAATGGTGCCTTTTCAATAAATGATAATGGGAAAACTAGACAGTCACATGCAAAAGAGTGAATCTTGACCACTCTTTAACGCCATACACAAAAATTAATTCAAAAAGGATGAGAGATTTGGATATAAGGCCAGAAAACATAAAAATACTTAGAAGACAGCATAGGCAAATCATACTATGACATCAGTATTATACAGATCTTTCGAGACTCAACTCCAGTGGCAAAGGAATCAAAACCAAAAATAAACAATTGGAAATATCTTAAACTTTTTAAATCATTTCTGCACTGTGAAATAAATCATTACCAAAACAAAAAGACATCTGACCAGCTGGAAGAAGGTATTTGCATTCCATATATCCAAAATACACAAAGAATACATAAAACTCAACAACAGAAAAACAAACAACTCAATCAAAAAATGGGTAGAATAATTGTACAGACATACATCCAAAGAAGATATACAGATGACCAACAGGCATATTAAAAGATTTTCTTCCTCACTTGTTATTAGGGAAATGCAAATCAAAGCAACGATGAGATATCATCTGACACCTATGAGATTGGCTAACATTCAAAAGTATGACAAAATAAATGTTGGCAAGGATGGAAGAAAAGGGAAGGGCTTAAATTGACACAACCCTTATGAAAAGTAGTTTGGAGATTCCTCAAATAATTAAGAATACACACAACCCATCATCCCACTTCTGGGTATTTACCCACAAGACACAAAACAATAGTTCACAGAGATAAATGCACTCCCATGTTTATTGAAGCATTGTCTACAATAGTCATGTACTGGAATTTACCTAGAGTCTATCATCAGATGGATAAAAAAAGATATAGTAGGGAGAGAAGGAAGATGGTAGCCTGGTAGGAAGGAGATTCAGATCCCTCCCCATAGAGTAACAAGAAAATCATCTATTTTCCAGAGACAAACACTGAGGAACAACCGGCACTGCAGCTCCAGAGGATGGTATGGCCATCCTGACAACAAACAGTTGGTGAGGGCGTCTAGTACAGTCAGCAGCAAAACCATAGATTTGGGACTCAGCACAGGAGTAGCTATGGTGAGGCAGAGCTGAGGGAAGACATGAAAGGGCTGAGGACCCATTGCAGAGGCAGTGAGGAGCACGCCTAGCACGGTTGGGATACAGAGGTGGGGAAGACTGACTTGACATGGGGTGGAAAGAGAGTCAGCATCCCAGGGACTGAACTGGAACCTTCATGGGGAAATTGCGCTGGGTATAGCCATAACTAGAAGACAGTCAGGGAAATTCCCACCTCCAACCGCTCCCACCAGCATTTCATTGCTGTAGCCTCAGGGTCCACCCACCAGATAGCCCATCCACCAGATATCCCAGGACCAGTAGTAAAGGAAGAAGACAGTCTCCCAGACAAGACTAAACCTCAACACTACCCTCTAGTGTCACCCTGTAGGTAAAGGCAGAACTGTAAACTGCCGATTCTGGGTTAATAGCAAGGTAATCACCCTACACAACATTATCACTGCAGGGAAACCAAATCCTCAGAAACATAAACAGACTGCCAAACAGAACAAAAGCAGAGAGAAATATCACAAAACGATAGAACCAATCAAAAACCCAGGGGAAAATATGAATATAGCAGATATATGCAAATTGAAGATGAACCTGAAAATAAATGTAGGGTAACATACATACTCATGGGAATTCAGAAAGCAATACAGGAAATAAAAGAGAACATCAAAAAAGAGAAGAAAGGAAACAAGATATCAAAGAAGCAAATAATAACAGCTGAACTAAAGAACTCGAGAGAGAGACTCAATATAGTATGGATGAAACTTCCAGTAGAATCAGTGATCTGGAAGATAGGGCAGAGGGATTCAATCAAGCAAACCAGCAGAGAGATTAAAAAAAAAAAAAAAAAAAAAAAAAAAAAAAAAAAAAAAAAAAAAAAAAAAAAAAAAAAAAAAAAAAGAATGCAAAGAAACAAAGACAGCATTGGAGAACTTTGGGATAAAATCAAAAGGAACAACATTTGCATAATAGTGGTACCAGAAGGAGAAGTGAGAGAAAAGAGGTCAGAAACCATATTTGAAGAAATAATAGATGAGAACTTACCCAATCCAAAGAATGAAACAAGACTCCAGATCCAGGAAGCTCAAAGAGTTCCTAATAAAAGAAACACAAACAGAAATACACTTAGACACATCGTCATCAAAATGACAAAAATACAAGATAAAGAAAGAATTTTAAAAGCAGCCACAGAAAAACAAGTCACATACAAAGAAGCCCCCATAAGATTGTTAGCGGATTTCTTAAATTAAATTAAAACTCGACACCCAGAAGGAAATGGCATGATATATTTAAAGTTCTGAAACAAAAGAATTTTCAACCTAGGACACTATACCTGGTGAAATTATCATTCAGAACTGAAGGAATTATTAAAAAACTTTTCTGATAAGCAAAAGTTAAAGGACTTCATCACCATAAAACCAGCATTGCAAAAAATATTAAAGTATGCTCTATAAAACATAAAGAAACTCAACATAAAAATAGCAAGAAAGCAAATATAAAAATTGAGGAGGAAGAGAACAAAAATGTGAATAGTTAAAATGAGTGGAAGACTAATATGCTTTCAAATAAAAATAGGAAGCAAACATAGTACTGTGAATGCTAACTACAGGGTAACTTCAAAATATAGCCCCAGGGAAAAGGCGAAGAAGAAAACAAAAGGAGTAACCAATCGAAACATAACTGCATCCATCCAACCTAAGAAAAGAAAGAGAAGAGCAAAGGCATTGTCTGGAGCAAAATACAGAAGACAAATTACAAAATGACACTGAGTAGCTGTATATAAAAAATCACCCTAAACATTAATGGACTAAACTCACCAGTCAAATGATGCAAAGTGGCTGAATGGATTAAAAATAATAATCCAACCTTCTGTTGCATTCAGGAAATCCGCCTTCTTCCAAAAGATAAACAAAGATTCAAAGTCATGGCTGGAAAAGAATTCTACAGTCGAATGGCAACCCCAAAAGAGCAGACACAGCTATACTCATATTGGATAGAACAGACTTCCATCTAAAAAGCATAACAAAAGACAGAGATGGATACTATATACTGATTAAAGTATCAATCCAGCAGGAAGACATAACACTTATTAACATATATGCACCAAATGAAGGAGCATCAAAATATATCAAGCATTGTTGGACCTGACAAGAGACACTGACAGCAACACAATAATAGTGGGAGACTTCAACACCTGACTTACAACAATGGACAGATCAACCAGGCAGAAAATTAACAGGGAAACAGCTACTTTAAATGACCATCTGTAACATATCGGTCTAATAGTCAAATACCGAGCATTTCACCCAATGACTACAGATTTCACTGTCTTCTCAAGCATGCATGGAACATTCTCAAGGACAGAGCATGTGCTGGGACACAAAACATCTCTCAAAAAATTTACAAAGACTGAAATCATACCAAGCAACTTCTCTGATCACAATGGCCTAAAATTGGAAATCAACCACAAAAAGAAAGCTGGAAGACCCCAAAGTAATTGGAAACTTAACAGCATCCCACCATGACTGCTAGGTAAAAGAAGAAATAAAAGAGGAACTTAAAAATACACGTAAACACAAATGAGAATGAAGACTCAAGCTACCATAACCTACAGGATGCAGTGAAAGCAGTAATAAGAGGAAAGCTCATCGCAATCCAGACCTATCGCAAGTAAAAAGAAAAATCACAACAACTTAACTCTACATTTAAAACAACTAGAGAAAGAAAAACAATTAAATAAAAAAAACAGCAGAAAAAGGAAATAATAAAAATTCGAGTAGAAATAAATGAAATAGAAAGCAAAAAGACAATTGAGATGATCAATGAAATCAAAAGTTGGTTCTTTGAAAAATAAACAAAATTGACAAACCATTGACTGGACTTACAAAGAAAAAAAGAGAGAAACTCATAATTAGAATCATAAATGAAAGGAGAGAAGTTACAACAGATACCACAGAAATTCAAAACATCACAAGGGACTGCTATGAAGAGCTCTATGCCAACAAAATAGACAATCTTGAGGATATGGATATATTTTCAGAAAAGTATAGTCTACCAAGACTAAACCCAGAAGAACTGGAAAGCCTGAACAGATAATCACAAGCGAAGAAATTGAAGAAGTAATCAAGGTCCTTCCCCAAAATAAAAGCCCAGGACCAGATGACTTCTCCAACGAATACTATCAAACATTCACAGAAGATTTAATACTAATTCTTCTAAAGCTATTATAAAATATTGAAGAACAGGGAACTCTCCCCAGTATTTTTATGAGGCTAACTAATACAAAAAGCTGATAGAGATGTCACCAAGAAAGAAAATTACAGACCAATATCTCTAATGAACAAAGATGCAAAAATTCTCAACAAAGTATTAACAAACTGAATCCAACAATGCATCAAAAAGATCATTCATCCTGACCAAGTAGGATACATCCCAGGGATGCAAGGATGGTTCACCATATGTAAATCTATTAATGCCATATACCATATCAACAAGAGCAAAGAGAAAAACCACATGATCATATCAACAGATGCAGAGAAAGCTTTTGACAAGATCCTACACCCATTTATGATTTTTTAAAAAACATCCGTAAAATGGGAATAGAAGGTACATACCTCAACATAATAAAGGCCATATATGAAAAACCCACAACCAACATCATAGTCGATGACAAAAAATTGAAAGCATTTCCTCTTAGGTCAGGAACAAGGAAAGGTTGTCCACTCCCAACACTTATTTAACATTGTACTGGAGGTCTTAGCTACCACAATTAGGAAAGAAATGGAAGTAAAAGGAATCCAAATTGGAAATGAGGAAGTAAAATTCTCATTTTCAAATGACATGATTAAATACATTGAAAATCCCAAAAATTCTATCAAAAAACTTCTAGAACTCATCAACAAATACAGTAAAGTCGCAGGCTACAAAATCAGTGCATAAAAATCTGCTGCAATTTTATACAGAAGCAACACACCACAAGAAAACAAAAATCACACCATTTAAAATAGAAGTTAATCAAATGAAATACCTGGGCATATACCTAACAAAGCAAGTTAAGGATCTATAAAATGAAAATTTCATGTTTTTCTTAAAAGAAATAGAGAAGGAAACAAAGATATGGAAAGACATCCCCTGCTTATGGCTGGGAAGAATCATTATCATTAAAATTACCATTTTACCCAAAGCAATAACATTTAATGCAATCCCCATTAATATCCCACAGGTTTATTTCCTGGATATAGAACACAGAATCTTAAAATTTGTATGGAATAACAAAAGACCATGAATAGCCAAAGCAATTGTTAGAAAAAAAGAAGGAATCTGGAGGGATTGCACTTCTAGATACGAACTATATTAAAAAGCAATAGTGATAAAAATGATATAGTACTGGAATAATAGAGAGGCATAGATCAGTGGAATAGAACTGAATCATCAGAAATTGACAAACTCACATACAGTTTTCTATAACAAAGGCACCAAACTGTACATGGAAAATGAGAAGTCTCTTTACCAAACGGTGTTGGAAAAACTGAATTAGATTCTTGGACATAAGACCATAAACCACAAAGTTCTTAGAAGACAACATAGGAAAGACTTTTCATGACATCAGTTGTACACAGGCCTCTGGGGAATCAACCCCACCATCAAGAAAAACTAAAATAGAAATAAACAACTAAGACTACATCAAATTTAGGAGCTTCTTCACAACAAAAGAAAACATCACCAAAACCAAAAGGAAACCTATTAACTGGGAGAATATATTTGCATTTGATATTTCTGACAAAGTCTTAATATCTAAAACATACAAAGAACTCACAAAAATCAGCAAAAGAAAAACAGGCAATCCAATCAAAAATGGGAGGAGGAATTGGAGAGACACTTTTCTGAAGAGGATCTACAAATAGCCAAAAGGCACATGAAAATATGTTTCTACTCCCTGGCTAGCAGGGAAATGCAAATTAAAACAACAATGAGGTATCACCTTACAACTGAAAGACTATTATCCAAAAAGCCTGGAAACAAATGCTGGCAAGGATTGAAGAAAATGGAACACTTTTGCACTGTTAATGGAATGCAAATTGGTGCAATCCATATGGAAAATAGTTTGGAGATTCCCAAAAAAAACTGAAGATGGAAATCCCATATGATCCTGTCATTCAATGTATGGGTATCTACCCAAAAGAAACGAAAGCACCCATCTGAAGAGATGTATGCATCCCCATGTTTATTGCAGCCCTATTCACAATAGCTAAGAACTGGAAATTACCAAAGTGCCCAACATCAGATGAATCCATAAAGAATACGTGGTACGTAAATATAATGGAATATTACATAGTCCTTAGAAGAGATAAATCTCTATCATTTGAATCGACATGTATGGAACTAGAGGGAATTATGCTAAGTAAAATAAGTCAAAAGAGAAATATAGATACTAGATGATCTCACTCATAGATGGAAAGGAACAGATGAAACAAAACCAACCCTAGAACATTTGCACAGAACTGAGGTCACCAAAAGGGATAGCGTGGTTTGGGATAAATGGCAGTGGAACACACTGGATAATGGTGAAGAATACTTGATGATTTGATTGATGGCATGGTGTGTTGAAAAATATCTAGAAAAATGGAACCTATACATAGAAAATTATTTTAATGTGTAGAATGATTGCATATACATACATACACGTAAGAGCCAGCAATGTCTTTACCATTATGGTAGACCAGGACCAGATGTGTTTCCCAAGTAAGACTACATAGGGCCACATGTGTTTCCCCCATTAGCCTAGGTGAGCATCAACTGTGTATCCCCAATGAGCCTGGATCAAGACCAGGTGTTTCTCCCAAATTAGCCTGGATCGGCAACAGCTGTATCTCCCCCATCAGACTGGATCTCAAAAATTTGGTTCTCCCATAAGACTAAGAGAAAGCTGTGTCTCCACCATCAGGTTCGATCAGTACTACCAGTGTTGTCCCCATCAGAGTGGGATAGGGCCAACTGTGTCTCCCCCGTTAACTTTGATAGGAGTAGCTGTGTATACACAATTAGCTTGGATAAGGATCAGCATTGTCTCCCCAGTCAGCCAGATCAGGACAAGCTGTGTCACAACAATCCTATTAATGAGAATCAGCTGTGTCTCACCCAGCAAGGTAGATCAGGACCCACTCTTCCTCTGCAGTAAGGATAGATAGGGCCAAATATATCTCTTCAATTAGACTGAATCAGGAGCAGTTCTGTCTCTCCAATAATCTGCAATGGGACAAGCTGTGCCACCTCAATTGATCTTGATCAGGATCAACTGTGTCTCACGAATTAGCCTGCACCAGGACCAGAGGTGTCTACCATACCAGACAATATAACACAACATCTGTCTCCCCAATTAGTCTGGATCAGTATCAGCTTAGTCTCCCCAATAAGCCTGGATAAGGAAAATCTGTATATCCCAATTAGTCTGGATCAGGACCAGCTGGGTCTCCCTAATTAGCCTGGATAAGGATCAGCTGTGTCTCCTCCATTAGCCTGCATCAGTGTCAGCTGTTTCCCCAATCACACTGGATCAGGACCAGCTGAGTCTCCCCAATTAGCCTAGTTCAGGAACATCGGTTTCTCCCCAGTCAGCTGGGATCAGGACCATCTAGGTTTCACCAATTAGCCTAGATCAGGATCAGCTATGTCTCCCCAATGAGCCTGGATCAGGTTCAACTGAATCCCCCAATCAGCCCAGATCAAGACCAGCTGAGTCTCCCCAATTAGCCTAGACATGGATCAGCTGTGTCTCTCAAATTAGTCTGCATCAGGATCAGCTGAGTCCCCAATTAACCTAGTTCTGGATCAGCTGTGTCTCCCCAAATAGCCTGGATCAGGATAATCTGTGTTTCCCCAATCAGCCTGGATCAGGACCATCTGAGTCTCACCAATTAGCTTAGGTCAGGATCAGGTTTGTCTCCTCAATTAGCCTGGATCAGGATCGACTGAGTCTCCCCATAAGCCTGGATCAGGAAAACCTGTGTATCCTCATTAGCCTTGATCAGGACCAGCTGTGTCTCCCTAATTAGCCTGGATAAGGATCAGCCGTGTCTCCTCCCTTAGCCTGCATCAGGATCAGCTGTTTCCCCAATCACCCTGGATCAGGACCAGCTGAGTCTCACCAATTAGCCTAGGTCAGGATCAGGTGTGTCAGCCCAATTAGTCTGGATCAGGTTCGGCTGAGTCTCCCCCATTAACCTATATCAGGATCATCTGTGTTTCCCAAATCAGCCTGAATCAGGACCAGCTGAGTCTCCTCAATTACCCTAGTACAGGATCATCTGTTTTCTCCAATTAGCTTGGTTCAGGTTCAGCTGAGTCCCCCCAATCATCCTGGATCAGGACCATCTGAGTCTCACCAATTTGCCTAGATCAGGATCATCTGTGTCTCCTCCAATTAGCTTGGATCAGGTTTAACTCAATACCCCCAATCAGTCTGGATCAGAACTAGCTGACTCTCCCCAATTAGCCTTGATAAGGATCAGCTGTGTTTCCCATCAGGCTGGATTAGGACCAGCTGAGTCTTCTCAATTAGCCTAGTACAGAAACGTCTGTTTCCCCCCAATTAGCCTAGTTCAGGTTCTGCTGAGTCCCCCCAATCAGCCTGGATCAGGATCAACTGAGTCTCCCTGCTAGCCTAGGTCAGGATCAGCTGTGGCGACCTAACTAGCCTGGATTAGGACCGGCTGTATCTCTCCAATCAATGTGGATCAGGAACAGCTGAGTCTCCCCAATTAGCCTGCATCAGGATCAGCTGAGTCTCCCCTGTTAGCCTGGATCTGGATCAGCTGTGTCTACCCAAATAGCCTGGATTATGGTCATCTGTGTTTCCTAAATCGTTCTGGATCAGGACCTGCTGAGACTCCTCAATTAGCCTAGTACAGGAACATCTGCATCTCCCCAATTAGCCTGCATCAGGATCAGCTGAGTCTCCCCTGTTAGCCTGGATCTGGATCAGCTGTGTCTACCCAAATAGCCTGGATCATGGTCATCTATGTTTCCTAAATCGTTCTGGATCAGGACCTGCTGAGACTCCTCAATTAGCCTAGTACAGGAACATCTGCATCTCCCCAATTAGTCTGGATCAGGTTCAGCTGATTCCCCCCAATCAGCCTGGATCAGGACCATCTGATTCTCCCCAAATAGCCTGTAGCAGGATCATCTGTGTTTCCCCAATCAGCCTGGATCAGGACCAGCGGTGTCTACTTATCAAACAAGATAACACAATCTGTCTCACCAATTAGCCTGGATCAGAATCATCTGTGTTTCCCCAATCAGCCTGGATCAGGTTCAGCTGAGTTAACCCAATCAGCCTGGACCAGGACCATCTGAGTCTCACCAGTTTGCCAACATAAGGATCAGCAGTGCTACCTATTTAACCTGGATAAGGATCATCTGTGTCTCCCCAATCAGCTGGGATTCGGAACAACTGTGTCTCAGCAGTTATCCTGGATTTGGAACAGCTATGTTCACCCAATTATCCTGGGTCAGTCTAAGCTGTGTTGACCCAATCATCCTTGATCAGAACTATCTAAGTCTCACCAATTAGCCTAGATCAGGATCAGCTGTGCCTCCCTAATTAGCCGGGATCGGGATGACCTATCTTTCCTCAATCAGCCTGGATCAGGACCAGCTGATTCTCCCCAGGTAGCCTAGAATAGTATCAGCTGATTCTCCCCAATTAGCTTAGATCAGAATCATCTGTGTCTCCCAATTAACATTGATAAGGATCAGCTGAGTCGCTCCAATTTGTCTAGTACAGGATCAACTGTGTCTAACAAATTCGCCTAGATCAGGATCAGCTGTGTTGACCCAATCAGCCTGGATCAGGACTCTCCAAGTAACCTAGATCATGATCAGCTCTGTCTCCCCAGTTAGCCTGGATGAGGATCTGCTGTGTCTCCCCAATCTGCCTGGTTTAGGAATAGCTGTGTCTACCCCATTAGCTTAGATCAGGATCAGCTGTGTCCTCCACTTATCTGATCAGGACCAGGTTGGTCTCCCCAAACAGCCTGGATCATAGCATGCTGAGTACCTCCCCACAAGTATCACTTGTGTCTCCCCAATTAGCCTAAATCAGGATCAGCTGTGCTTCCCCAATTAGCCTGGATCAGGACCAGCTGAGTCTCCCCAATCAGGCTGGTTTAGGATCATCTGTGGTCTCCCCAATCAGACTGGATTGGGAGGAGCTGTTTTCCTCAGTTCAGCCTGGATATGAACTAGCTGTGTTTCCCCACAAGACTAAGTAAGAGACAGTTGTGTCTCCCCCATTAGGTTAGATCAGGATGACCAGTATCCCCCCATCAAAGTAGGACAGCACCAGTGTGTCTGCCCCATCAGTCTTTATAGGAACTGCTGTATCTCATCAATTAGTCTGAATCGGGTATGTTTCCCCAATAAGCCTTGAATAGAAACAGCTGTATCTCCCCAGTCAGCCTGAATCAGGATCAGTTGTGTCTTCCAAATTAGCCTGAATCAGGATCAGCCTCTTCTCCCCAATTAGCCAAGATCAGGATCAACTAGGTGTATATGTGTATATAGATAGATAGATTAAGATATAGATATATGTGTGCGTGCATATATTTATATGTATATATGGAGAGAGAAAAAGTTAATTTTTGACAAAGTAGTCAAGAGCATAAAATGCAAAATAAGCAAGTCACTGCAACAAGTAATATTGGGAGAACTGGACACTTATATAATAAAGAATCATTTAATACTATATACAAAAATTAACTCAAGTGGATTAAGGAATTAGAGGTAGAAACTGAAATAATAAAACACATCAAAGAAAACATTGGTGATATGCCATATGACCTCAAACTTACAGTTGTCTTTGGAGACTCATATCCATCTGCAAGTAAAATAAAAGCAAAAATAAAAATATAACATTAGACTTTTTGCTATAACCCTGGTTTTCACTTAAGTAACACATGCCTCAAACCTTTACAATGCTATGAAAGGAGGGCAAAATGTTATAAAATGCTGCAAGGTGGCAGACAATTAGATATTGAGCTCACCTCTTCTCCACAGGCACAACCAAAAACACCCATTTCATCAAATATGATCTTTGAAAAGTAACAGAGATCAACATTTCACAATGGAAAAAGACACAACTTTATAGAAAGTAAGATAAACCAGTCTGTCTCTAAGACATACTGCCCTATTCAGAGACACCTGGACTTCAAGGAGAGAACAGTGATACAGCCAGTCTTGCAACTGAATGATTTCTTCATCACTGGGTAGCAGCATACCTAAGAACTGGTGTTCATTTACTGAACCAAAAACCTCAGCATGCACTGGAAAGAGGGCTATCCGCCTCATGAACCAAGATGCTTCTTTCACTCAGTACCAGCACTGGAGGCTGCCATTACAGGAAAGCAACCAGGGGAAACACACATACCCTTCACCATTTCCACACTAATACTGAACAGTTGGTGTGAAGAGCTGTCATTCCAGGGACTTCCAAAGACAGAAAGTCAGTTAAGCAGCAACAATTAAATACTTAATGGGATCCCATCAAGGAGATTCCCTTCTACACTTCTCACTGGTAAAGTAACTAGAAGAGCTCTATCAAAACAGCAGTTCCTCTCAGCCAGGGGCTACAGCTAAACTGCTTTATATCTACTTTGTACTTTCTGAAATTCAACCCTAGGACAAAAGGATTATTTACCATTCCCTTTTGGGACTGTTGTTCTGGAGAACAGAGGGATTTTCACTGGGAATTTTGTCTGCTGGAACTAGCTCCCAGCTCTCTTAGTTAGAACTCTTGAGACTTTGGTCTGATTTCAGGATGGGACCATAAATTTTTAATATCTCCTTGTACCTTGTTGCCAAGCTTGTGATTTTAGGGGTGGGGAGAACCCAGATTCCCTACACCAACTCTAACCTTGTAGGCTAGATATTCAAGCCTCAAAACAGGGAAGACACTGGAGCTTCAACAAATCCAATGAGGCTTGAGATCACATAACTAAAGGAAGCCTAGCATTATATACCAAAACCCAGACCTATGGAGTGCAACTTGGTTCCTTAACAAAAGGATTTTACATCAAGGAAGCCCAACCCATAGAAGTAATGTCCAAAAGATCAAATAAACAGAGAAATATGCATGAAATTATGGGAAAAACAGGGGAAATTTTAATGCAACAGACTTAAGTAAACTATCTGATAAAAATTTTAAACCAACAAATTTGTAACAACTCACTGTAATCAGAAAAGCAATGGAAGAACAAAATGAGAATTACAGCAAAGAATTCATGGAGGTAAAGAACACAACAGCTGAGCATTTTAGCACAATAGAGGGGCTCAACAGTAGGCTGGAAGAACCTCTAACTGAATCGATGAGTTAGAAGATAGAACAGTAAAATACACCAAAGCAGAGCAGCAAAGAGAAAAAATAAAAGAAATGAATACAGAACATAAGACCCATTAAAAATCCTCAAGGAGAACACTATCATAGGGTTCCCAGAAAGAGATGAGAGAAGGGAGCAGACATTATATTTAAACAAATAATAGCTGAGAATTTCCCTAGACTGAATAAGGAAACAGACCTTCAGACATAGGAAGCTTAAAGAATCCTAAACGAAAGTAACCCCAAAAGACCTACACCAACACACGTCATCATTAAGAAGGCAAAATACAAAATAAAGGGAGAATCTTAAATGCAGCAAGAGAAAAATGAGTAACATACAAATGAGCCCCCATAAGACTGTTGGTGGATTATTCACTAGGAAATTTATAATCCATAATGTAATGGCATGATATATTCAAGGCACCAAAAGAAAAAGACTTCCAAACAAGGAGGCTCTACTCTGGTAGATTATCACTTAGAATTTAAGCAAAGGAACATGAAAAACATTGTTCAAGGACAATAGAACTTAGGTTATCAGAAGGGAAGGTGCAGAGGGCAGGAATAAAATGTGGTGGTGTCTAACAGACAGTGGTAAAGGACTTTTGGTAATTTGGTAGTGAGCAGTATGTGTTGCACATATTGGCTTACACTATTTTGTAAATCAAACTCACCTCATTAAATATTAATTTTAAAAGAGATAAACATTATAATGTTATGAGGAAATATTCCTTCATTATTTTAAATGAAACTACATCGAGCTAAAAATATTCTTTAAAAGAAATCAACACAAAAATAGAAAACCTACTAATTAGAAACAACATTCACACATCATACATCCAATAAATGTTACTATGCAGAATATATAAAGAAAACATGAAACTGAACAACAAAACCCAATCAAAAATGGGCTTATCAGATTAGATACTTCTACAAAGAAGATATACAGATAGCCAGCAGTAACATGAAAAACTCTCACCAATACTTATTTTTTGGGAAATGGAAATAAAAATAACAATGAGATATCGTCTCACACATGTGATAATGGTGGATATTGAAAAGACTACTAACATCAAGTGTTGGTAAAGGTGTAGAGGAAAGGGAACATTTATTCACTGTTATTGGGAATACAAATTGTTGAAGTCACTTTGAAAAACTGTGTAAAGTTTTCTCAAAAAGTTAAAAATACAACTACTATATGACCAGACAATTATCTTCAAGGTGTCTATCCAAAGAAAATGAAAAAATAAATTTAAAAAATTATATATATGTATGTATACACATACATACACACATGTATATCCCTATGTTCACTGCAGCACTATTTTCAATAGCAAAGAAATCTTTCCCTTTGCCACAAATTGGATAAAACTTAAAATCATTATGCAGTGTAACCTAAGTTATAAAGAGAAAGATAAATACTGAATGATTTCAATCATATATGGAATATACAGAAACAAAATATAAAAAAAAACAAAATAACTAATCTTTGGACCTAAGCAGTAGAACTGTACTATGCTACTAGAGGAAGAGATGGGAGTGCCAGTAAAGGGGAGTGGGGTCCAGTGGTGGACAATAATTTAAAACTTTGTTTAAGGCATGATGTGATATCATACATTTGATGAAGATAAATCTTCATTTTGGTACACCAAAATCTTAATCAATATAAAACAATGCTACCTCAATAAAATATCTATATAAAAATAATTCAGATGGTTAGGCATGATGTGATACACACATTTACTGAAGTATAAAGCTATTCTCCTGAAACTTAAGTAGTATATCAAAACAAGGGTGCATTAATTTAAAAATACAGAGGTTCATATGAACAATTACACACCAATTTCAATAACATAATTATATACATACAATTATACAATAAATAGGACAATATAGAAAAAATTGAACAAATTCCTAGGAACATACAACCTACCAAGGCTGAATCATTAAGAAAAAAACTTAACAGATCAATTTCTAGTAATTAAGTTTAATCAATACTCAAAAACAGGCCAGGAAAGGGAAATTAAGGACCATGTGACTCTTCTTATGGTTCTACCAACCATTTAAAGAAGATTAATGTAAATCCTTCTCAAACAATTGCAAAAAACAGAAGATGGAGGAACACTTCCAAACTTATGATACAAGGCCAATATTATCCTGATGAAAGTCAGATAAGAACACCGCATTCATACAAAGAAAGACAGAAATTCTAGGATAATATCCCTATTAAACATAAATGAAAAAATTATCAATAAAATATTAGCAAACCAAATTCAATGATGCATCAATAATAGGACCATTCTCAATGTCAATGCCAGCAAACTCCAGCAGCCTACAGTCCTCCTGAGATCACATTTACTGTGGTACACAGCTCACAAAAAAGACATGGCACTTGATTTTTACCCCATGACCTAAACTGGCACACTTCTGTAGCCCATGGTCCAGAGCTCCTCCAACAGTCCCAGTAGCAACAAAGGGCAGGTGAAAAAGAAGACTCACCATAACCCTGAAGGCCAGGATCAGACCTCGGCTCTTGCCCATATGCCAAAGGAGAGCACGCAGTCAATTACTGATACACTGCCCACAAATACCAACAGCAGTGACCACCCAAGGACAAAAGGAAAAGAAAAAGAAAGCCACAGTGACAAATACAAAGCATAAAAGAAAGTTATGCCAAAACATAAATCTTCCCAAAACAAAATATGAAAGAACCAAGGAGAGGAAGATACCAGGAGTCTACAAAATAAGAAATACTTTGACACAGATTAGGACAACCTAACAAAAATAAAATTCAAAACAATCATTATAACAAAGCTCAATGATTTAAGAAGGTAAAAATCAATTACTGAAAAGCAAATTGTGACATATTATAAATAATACTTCACCAAGGAGATTAAAACTATAAAAAAGAGTCAGAAAAGAAATACTAGAGATAAAAAATACAGTGAATGAATTGAAGATACACATGGAAAGATCCATAAAGAGACTCAATCTTGTAGAGAAAAAAATCTCAGAAATTAAACTGAATATCACAGAGAAGATACTCATAGAAGAGGAGAGAGAAAAATGACTGAGGACAAATGAAGAAACTCTGGCATAAAAATCAGTTTCCATGAGGAGAACTAACATAGGATAATAGTTTTCTCCAAAGGAGAGTAGAGAGAGGAGCAGAGAATTGGTTTAGATGTATTAGCAAGTAACTTCTTCCATGCGTCAGAAAAAATAAGAATGGAAGTGCAAGGCTATTAAAACACTCAAGTTTCTAAATGCAAAAAAACCCTACACCAACACACATTATGGCAAATCTAAAAAAAGCCAATGAAAAAATCTACAAAGGTTTGTGAGAGAAAATTAAAACATAATATACAAAAGTAAACCCATCAGGCTAACATCAGACTTCTCTGGAGTAAACCTGCAATCAGGATAGAGTGTAAGGGCATATTCAAAATACTGAAAACAAAATCTAGGAACTAAGAATATTCTACACAACAAAATGAACATTCGAATATCATTAACAACTTCTGGACAACACTGCGACCAGGTAGAAGTGAAACTCACGTCTTCTCCACAGAACAACTAGAAATTCACCTATTTTCTAGAAACAAACAATGAGGAAAATCAGGCACAGATGCTATAGAAACACAATAGCAAACGCAACAACAAAGGGTAGGCAAAAACGTCCAGGTTCAGAGCTATATACAAAACTCAGAATAAGGATTCTGGCCACAGTGGAGCAGGTAGAACTGTGGGAAGAACTGGCCCTCCCTAGAATCATAAAAGAAACAGGAGCCTGCCCATCAGTACCTGGATGCAGAGCTTGGGGAGAGGGTCTAGGTGCAGGGAAGAAGAGGTACCAGTGCTGCAGTTGTTTGAAAAGGAGACCTAGCAAAAAAATATTGCACTGGGCACCACCATAACACAAAGGCAGAGAGGGTAATTACCTAACACCCACCCACACACATATTGTCCCAGAGCATGCCCACCACAAACCCTGCCTGCTGGAAATTCTGTCCTAGGGCTTAAAGGGAGAAGAGAGTCTTCCAGAGAGGAAAAGAGCAATTCTACACACTATCACCACCTTGTGGGTACAGGTGAATCTGCAGCCTGATTGTCAATTTTGTGTCCACAGGGTGATCATAACAGTTGGTAGCTGGGATGCTGGGCGAAAGCTCTACATTCCCCAAACAAACTCCAACAGCATAGACTGAGATTTTGGGCAGTAACAGGGGGCCCACATAAGAACTTCAACAAATCCAACCAGTGGTGATGTGACAAAACTCAAGAAATCCCAGTGTACAAACCAAGACCCAAGCTTACTCAGCAAACCTCAATACCCTACACAAGGCCAACACTGCAGGAAAACCTAATACACAGAAACATAAACAAAATGCAAAACAGAGAGAAGACAGAGAAATATACACTAAATGTTGGATCAAATCAAAAATTCAGGGGAAAATTTAAATGCAACTGATGTATTCAAACTATCTGTGGTTGAATTTGGGGCAAGAGTGATAAACATACTCATGGAAATCAAGAAAACAATAGAGGAAGAAAAAGACAACCAAAAAAGAGAGATAAGAAATGAAGCAGCTCAAAAAGGATGTCAAAGAAATAAAGACCATAACAGCTGACCTAAAGAATTCAATGAGGGCCTCAAAATTAGCATGAATGAAGCCTCTGACAGAATCAGTGAGCTAGAAGATAGGGCAGAGGAATGTACTCAAGTGAACCAGAAAATAGATAAAAGAATGCAAAGAAATGAAGACAGCATTCGAGACCTATAGGATAACATCAAAAGAAACAACATTCACATTATAGGGGTCCCAGAGGAGAAGAGAGAGAAAAGGGGGAAGAACCTGTATTTGAAGACAATAGCTGAGAATTTCCCTAACTTGAAGAATGAAGCACACTTCCAGACCCATGAAGCTCAAAGAATCCCTGATAAAAGAAATCCAAGCAGATCTACACAAGGACACATTGTCATTAAAATGCCAAAAATTTCTATAAATAAAAAATCTTAAAAACATCCAGAGAAAAAGGAGTCACATACAAATGAGTCCCCATAAGATTGTCAGTTGATTTCTCAACTGAAACTCTACAGACCAGGAGGGAATGGTGATATATTCAAAAGATTGAAAGAAAAGGATTATCAACCTAGGATACTATAATCTGCAAGATTATGATTCATAAATGAAGGAATGATAAAAAAGATTTTCTAATAAGCAAAAGTTAAAGCAATTTATCACCAAAAATTCTACAAAAATTACTAAAAGATGCTATTAAAATATAAAGAAACCCCACTAAAAACAGTAAGACAGCAAATTTTAAAAGTGGGGAGGAGAACAAAAATGTGACTGATTAGAATAAGTGGAAGACTGTTTCAAATAAAAATAGGAAATAAACATAGAACTTTTAATGTTAACTTAAGGGTAACCTCAAAATACATCTCCAGGGATAAAACAGAGAAGAAAACAAAAAGGGAAACCAATCAAAGCACAACCACACTCAATCCACCTAATAAGATAAAGAAATAACAAAGCCTCCATCTGGTACAACACAGAGAAAGCAAATTATAAAATAACATTAAGCAACTACATATCAATAATCACCCTAAATGTTATCAAACTGAAATCACCAGTCAAACAACGCAGAGTGGCTGAATGAATAACCCACCTTCTGCTCCATTCAGGAAACTCACCTTCTTTTAAAAAATAAATAAGACTCAAAGTCAATGGTTGGAAGAAAATCCTACAGTCAAATGGCAACCTCAAAAAACAGGAACAGCCATACTTATATCTGATAAAACACAGATTCCAACTAAAAAGCATAACAAAATAGAGAGATGTGGACATTACAGAATGATTAAGTGGTCAATCCATCAAGAAGACATACACTTATAAACATATATGCACCAAATGAAGGAGCATCAAATTATATCAAGCAAGTATTATTAGACCTTACAAAAGACACTAACAGCAACACAATAATTGTTGGGGACTTCAACACCCTACTTACTAAGATGAACAGATCAACAAGGCAGAAAATTAACAGGGAAACAGCTGCTTTAAATAATCATTTGGAGCAGTTAGATCAAATAGACATATACCGAACACTTCATCAAATGACTACACATTTCACTTTCTTCTCAAGTGCACATGGAACATTCATAAGGATAGATCATATGTCTACCAAGACTGAACAAGGAATAATTGGAAAACCTGAAGAGAAAAATCCCAAGCAAACAAATTGAGGATGTTATCAAAAACCTCCCTAGAAATAAAAGCCCTGGTACAGATGCCTTTTCTGAGTTTTACTAAACCTTTAGTTAATACGTGTTATTCTCAAACTTTCAAAATATGAAGAACACGGAACACTGTCAAATAGTTTCTATAAGTCTAACATCACACTGATACCAAAAGCTGATAGAGACGTCACCATGAAAAAAAATTACAGACCAACAACTTTAATGAACATTGATGCAAAAATTCTCAGCAAAATATTAGCAAACCAAATCCAACAGTGCATCAAATGAATCACCCACAATGACCAAGTGAGAGTTATCCCAGGGATGCAAAGATGGTTCAACATACATAAATCCATTAATGTAACATACCATATCTACAAGAATAAGAAGAAAAACCACATGATAATATCAATAGATGCAGAGAAAGCCTTTGATCAGATTCAATACCCATTCATAATAAAAATAAACCCTACAGAAAGTTGGGATAGACAATACATACATCAACTTAATAAAGGCCATATATGACAAACCCACAGGCAACATCATAGTCAATGGCAAAAAATTGAAAGCATTTCCTCTTAAGTCAGGAAAAAGGCTAGGCTCTTCACTCTCACTACTGCTATTTAGTATCATATAGGAAATATTAGCTAGAGCAATTAGGCAAGAAAAAGTAACAAAAGGATTCCAAATCAGAAAGGATGAAGTAAAAATCTCATTATTTGCAGATGATATAATCATGTATATTGGGAACCCTAAAATTCTGTCAAAAAATTCTAGAACTCATTAATGAAACAGTGAAGTGGCAGGTTACAAACTCAATGCACAAAAATCCATCACATTCTTATATAAAAAAAACACACTAGAAGAAAATAAACTCAAGAAAATCACACCATTTAAAATAGAAGTAAAAAGAATCAAATATCTTGGAATAGCCTTAATAAAGGAAGTGAAAGGCCCATACAATGAAAACTACAAGTCCTTCTTAAAAGAAATAGAGGAGGATACAAAGAGACGGAAAGACATCCCCGCTCAAGGTCAGGAAGAATCAACATCATCACAATGGTCATTTTACCTAAAGAAATATACAGATTTAATGCAATCTCCATTAAAATCCCTCAGGCTTATTTCCAAGAAACAAAACAAAAAAAATCTTAAAATTTTTATGGAACAAAAGACCTCCAAACAGGCAAAGCAATTTTGAGAAAAAAGAATGAATCTGGAGTGATTACACTCCCAGACACTAAGCTATACTACAAAGTGAATGTGATCAAAACAATGTGGTACTGGAATAATAACAGAGGTACAGACTAGTGGAATAGAACTGAATCACTGGAAACTGACCCACTGATGTACAGTCAGTTAATCTACAACAAAGGAGTCAAAAGCATATGATGGAGAAAGGAATGTCTACGCAATAAATGGTGTTGAGATAACTGGACAGTCACATGCAAAACAATGAAGCTAGACAGTCTTCTACCACAATTCTCAAAAATTAACTCAAAATGGACTAGAGCCTTGAACATAAGACTTGAAACCATAAAATTCTTAGAAGACAACATAGGAAAGACATTTGATGACATTAGCCATAGGGAGGTCTTTGGTGACTCAACTCCAACATCATGGGAAACAAAAACAAAAATAAACAACTGGGACTACATCAAACAAAAAAGTTTCTTCACAGTGAAAGAAAACCACCCAAACCAAAAGACAACCTAGTAACTTGGAGAAGATATTTGCCTTTCATATTTCTGACAAGTGTTTAATATCTAAAATATACAAAGGACTCATTAAACTCAACAGAAAAATAGGCAATCCAATCAAAAATAGGAAGAGGAATTGGAGAGACATTTTTCCAAAGAGAATATACAGATGGCCAACAGGCACATGAAAAGATGCTCCTGCTCCCTGGCTATCAGGGAAATGCATATCAAAACAATGATATACCACCTTACACCTGAGAGACTATCATTCAAATATCAGGAAACAATAAATTTTGTGAGGATGTGGAGAAAGGGAAACACTGTAAGGTTTTTCTGGGCTCCGCGAGGAGAAAATTTCAATCAGACAGAAAGCAGAATAGTCAGGGCTTTATTGGACTTTGCGCTCCCGGGCGAAACTCCCAAGTCTGCAAAACGGGCCTGGGAAAGTCACGCGCAGAACAAAGGGGTACCGGCTCTTTTAAGCAGAGGAATTTCGCGGGCTTCCCATATCACGATTGGGGATTGGCCCCGTGAATCCAGGTGTGGGGGTCACATCCCTTATTCTGACGTCATCCACCTTTTTCCCGGGCTTGGCCGCCGGGCATGCCCACCGGGCATGCCCGCTGTCCCTGCCCGCTGTCCCGTCTTTCTGAGCCAGCCTAACAAACACTTTTACACTGTTGGTGGGGCTGCAAATTGGTGCAATCCCTATGGAAAACAGTTTGGTGATTCCTCGAAAAGTTGAAGATAGAAGTCCAATGTGTTTCAGTCATCTTACTTCTGGGTATTTACCTAAAAGATACAAAAACACTCATTTACAGAGATTCATGTACTCCCATGTTTACTGAAGCCTTATTCACAATAGCTAAGAACTAGAAACTACCTAAGTGTCCAATGTCAGATGAATGAATAAAGAAGACTGGTACATATATACGGTGGAATACTGCACAGTCCTGAGAAGAGATGGAATCCTGTCATTTGAATCAACATGGAGGAATATAGAGGGGTTCATGCTAAGTTAAATAAGTTGAAGAAAGATAGATACCAGACAACCTCTCTCATAGGTGCAACTGAATAGACAAAGCATAGGGACAAATGAAAAAAAGTCAACCCTTAGACACTTGCAACAAAACTGAAGTTACCAATACGGAATGGGATAGAGGAAGAGGTGGAAAATGATGGCAGAGAAAGTAGACATTGGTGAAAAACACTTGGTGATTTGGTGGAGGGCATGATATATTGAAATATATATGAGGAATGGGGAACTTACACACATGCATTTATTTTAATGTGTAAAAATTTAAAATAATAAAAATAAATAAACACTATGGAGACATAAAAATCTTGAATGATAAAAGTAAATGGACTTTTTTCATCACCAAGATTGCCTTTCAAAAAGCTTAAAAGATGTTCTACAACAGGGAAAATGAAAACAAAGTGTCACAATCCCTGAGAATGATGTTAAACAGCAAAACAAAATAAAAAACAAAGACAGGAACAACATGAGAGAAAAAGAATACACCAAATGGGGAAAGAAAAACATGGAGTCTATGTGGACATATAGCTATGATATGGCATCTGCTTATAAAAGACTATAATACAGTGGTAAAGTGAGAGAGAAATCGCATGTCCACAAAACCCAAGCCTAAAGAAATGCACAGCTGTGAAAAGGAGGAAATTGAAATAACACTGAAACCATCTAGATGAAAAAGGACAAAAACAAATGAAAAAAAATTAAGGGAATCCAAATTGGAAAAGAAGAAATTAAACTATGATTATTTGTAGATGATATTATACATAGAAAATCCTAAAGATTCCACAAAAAAAAACTGCTAAAAACAATAAATGATTACAGCAAAGTGGCAGGATATAAAATCAACACACAATAGTACCAAGAAAATTCAAATAAATGGAAATAAACTTGACAAAGTGAAAGACATCTACAATGAAAACTACAGGATATTAACCAATCAATGCAATATACTACCACTACAAAAAGTAAACCAAAAATCATATGATAATATGATCATATCAAAAGATGTAGAAAAAGCATTTGACAAGATTTTGCACCCATTCATGATTGAAACCCTTGCCAAAGAAATGAAGACAATGGATAGTATTGTTCTCATAAAGTGTATTTGGGAGTATTTGTGGAAAAGTTTAAGGAGAATGGGGATTATGTCTTCTTTGAATGTTTGGTAGAATTCACTGGTGAAGCTAACTGGACCTGTGTTCTAGTTTGGGGCATATTTTAGACTACTGTTTTGTTTTCAGTGTTTGTGATTGGTCTATTCAAGAGATTGGTGTATTCTGGTTCAGTTTTTGTAAGTTATCGGTTTCTAAGAACTTTCCATTTCTTAATAATTGATTAATTTGTTGGCATATAATTGTTAATAATAATCTTTCATGATCCCTTGTAGTTCTCTGCTGTCAGTTGTAATCTCACCTCTTTGATTTCAGGTTCTTGTTATTAGGGTTTTCTCTCTATTCTTCTTTGTGAGCCTTGCTAGTTGGCCTATCACTTTTTTTAGTAGCTCGTTTTTTTCATTTTTGTTTGTTTCCAGATCATTCTTTAATTTCACTGATGATTCATGATTTTTTCAGAAGTATGTTGGTTCATTTGTAGTTCCACTCCCTTGTAGTCAGAGAAGTTGATTTCAATTATTTCAATCTTGCTCAATTATCCTTAAGACTGCTCCTTGTACACCTGAGAAGAATGTGTACTCTTTTTTTGTTGGGGTAGAACACCCTGTATATGTCTATTAGGTCCATGTCCTCTATTGTTTCATTTAGAGTTCTTATTTCTTTGCTGATCATCTGTCTGGGTGATTTACTTATTGATGTAAGTGTATTATTGATGCCCCCTACTATTATTGTGTTACAGTGCATCAATGTCTGCCTTTATCTCAGTCAGTATTTGTTTTATATATTTAGATGGTCCAGCATTTGAGTGCATATATGTGAGTGATAGTTCTTCTTGATGAATGAGAAATTCTTTTCAGGTGAAAGTTTATCTTGTCTGAAATTAGTACTGCAGTTCCTGATTTCCTTTTGTGGCTGTTTCTTTGATGCTTTTTCCATTGCCTTTGACTTTCAACCTCTGTCTTTGGATCTGATATTAATCTCTTGTAAGCATAATAGTGATGGATCCTGTTTTTTTTTATCAATCCAGCTATGCTGTGTCTTTTAATCGGTGTGTGCAATCCATTCTCATTTAGGGTTAAAACCGATATATAGAGCTTTACTGCTGTCATGTAAGCCTTTGTTTTCTGTGTCTGTTGCTTTTTGTCCATTTATTTTCATTTGCATTTCCTCCTATTTGGGGAGTTGGTTCTTTACATTTCATTTACTTCCCAGCTATGTATTTCTTTAGAGTTAGGCTTTAAGGTTGCCATATGAATTATCACTGTATTCACATCTTTTATGAACTGTCACCATATCATATTCATGTTCCTATGGATTACATAATTGCATTTCCCCCATTGATGATTTTTGTTCTCTCCTACTGATCCTGTCTTTCTTTCTGCATTTGATTTCCTGTTTATCACCATTCTCAGGGTTTGGTGGATATTTGTTTTCTTTTTCACTGTAGTAGGACCCCTTCTAGGATTTCTTGAATGGCAGATTTGGTGGTGAAAATATCTATTAACTTTTATTTATCATTGAATATCTTTATATCTCCATCATATTTTAATGATAGGTTTCACGATAGAGTATTCTTGGCTGGCAGTTTTTGCCTTTTAGTATACTGGATATTTCATTCTATTCTCTCCTAGCCTGTGGTGTTTCTGCTAATAAGTCTGATGAGAGCTTGATAGGTATACCTTTGTCAGTTATGATTCTCTTTTCCTTTTGTTAGTTTTACTATGATGTGTCTGGAGTAGATTATTTTATATTTAGAATTTTTGGTGTTCATTCTGCTTCTTCTACCTCCATGTTTTCTTTTTCTTACAGAAATAGGAGTTCTCTGCTATTATTTGTTTAAGTTTTCTGTACCCTTTTCTGTCTCCTCTTCTATGATACCTATGATCCTTGTGTTTGTTTTCTCATGGTGTCTGATATTTCTTGTATGACTTCTTCACTTTTTTCTCTTTCATATTCTTTGAGGGTCATCTCTGTGATATTGTCTTCAATTTCTGAGATTTGCTACTCTGCATGATCAGGTCAGTTTATGGAGCTTTCCATGTTTATCTTCAATTACTTGACTGTGTATTTTATCTCTAATATTTCTGCTAGGACTTTCTTCATGGCCTCAATCTCTGGTGACTTATTCCTTTTGATCTGTCGCTTATTTTTTCTGAGGTCTTCCAATTGCCTTTTGATGGTTGTATATGCCTCCTGCATCTCTTTCAGCTTTTTATAACATTTTTGGAACTCTTTCATTCAGTGTCAAAGGAGTTCTTCTCTAGGGCCATCCTGGCATCTTTATCTCATTGAGCCATTCATGCTTTGTGTGGTGACTTGCTTTCGGCATGACTTTCTTCTCTGTCTTAGATTAAGCACTGCGACTTTCTTTTTTATGTTAGATTTCCTCCTGAGGGGTGATTTTGGGTATTTGTGTGGTCAGTATGATCCACTTAGCTTCCATGGGAGAGTTGGGCCTCTTCCCCTCTCTGGAATGCTCACTTTTAGTTAGCTAGAAAACTAGCTTCAGTAAGGTCCACTGAATTCTGAGGGGATTCTTGTGAGATGCTGATAGGAAGCTCTCCAATCATGAACTGAGTTTACAAGCAGACCCTGCAAGTTCTGTGAAACCCACAGCTCTCCAGCAGAGGGGGCAGGGAGCTCAAAGGTAGGTCATCTTGGAGTTACATGCAGTTATTGTAGCTCCTGGTGAGAAGTCCTGTTCTTCCTCCTGGCTTCTCAACCTGGGAGCAAGACTGCCCTTCTGCTTCTGTGTGCTCCTTTAAAGACTGTTGGGTTCCCTCCCATGTGTCTCTCTGGTTTGGGATCTCCTACGTGGGACTTTGTGCTTCTATACAATGATAAAACCCACAACTAAAACAAAAAAAGGCAACATACTGAATGGGAGAAGATATTCATGCAACTTAAATAAGACCTTAATGTCCAATATACATAAAGAAGCAAATGATCCACTCAAATAATGGAAGGAAGGTCACAATTCACAATAGCCAAGACATGGAAACAACTTAAATCCCCATGAATAAATGACTGAATAAAGAAACTGTTGTGTACATATCCAATGGAATTATATGCAGCTATTACAAAAGATGAAATGGTGCCCCTTGCAACAACCTGGATAGAACTTGAAGTGATCATGCTAAGCAAAATAAGCCAGAAAGAAAAAGAGAAATACAAGATGGTTTTATTAATATGTGAAATATAAAGAAAACAGAAATGAACAGACAATCACAATAAAATTCACGGGACACAAGACTATGGCTACCAGGTTAGTGACAGCGTCGGGGAAAGAAAGGAGGAATCAAAGTGGAAGTAAAGTGCCTAGGACTCTCATGGTGGGTGTGGTGTGAAATACACACAGGCTGGGGTGTGTTTCAGTACCTTGAAATGAATACAGCAATGCAAACAAAGGAGAAATATAAAATTATTATGTTTTAAAGTGAGCAGGATCTACCTAGAGAAGACACAAAGATCTACAGACAAATGAGAAAAAAAAACTCTAGCTCACTCAGCATCAGAGAAATGCAAACAAAAACTACAATGAGATATCACCTCACACCATTAATAATGCCTTATATCAAAAAGACTAGAAATAACAAGTGTTGGAGAGCGTGTGGAGAAAAAGGAACCTTTCTACCCTGTTAAAGGGAATGTGAATTAGTGCAATCTTTTTGGAAAACAGTATGGAGATTTTTCAAAAAAAATGGATCTACCATCAGATGAAGCAACTCAAGCAGTTCCACTTCTAGGCATATACCCAGAAAAATTTTTAAATTTTCATTAGAAAAGGTACCCCCACCCCTATGTTCATAGCACAACTCACAATAAACAAGACATGGAAACAACATAAATACTCATCAACTGATGACTGGATAAGAAGTTATGGTATGTGATAGATATATATATATACATATATATATACATATACATATATATGGAATTCTATGCAACTGCCTAAAAAGATGAATTCATGCCTTTCACATAAACATGGATGGAACAGCAGGTGATCATGCTAAATGAAATAAACCAGAAAAATAAAGTACAGGATGGTTTCGGTCATATGTGGAATATAAAGAAACCAAAAACATTTAAAAGTTCATCCTCTGTAGCCTGTTTTGACTTAGACTTGTCACTCCATATTATTTTAGTGCATGTAGTTCATACAGTAAGAATTCAAACCTTAAAAAGAGCTATGTTTGAACTGGAGATCTTCTGTACCTGTTTAAATCCCATATAATGCAGGGTTTTCTCTACTCACACTAATCATTATACTGTATGGTTTGCAAACAAAAAAGCTGGTTATCCCTTCTGTGTGCCCACAGAGATCTATATGAGACACTATTTCTATTTCCAATGGCTGAAATGAAAAAATCAAGAGTATGAAACTAAAACTATGATAAAATGTATCCATATTGTATCTCAAAAATAAAAACCTAAGTTTCAAACATTATTCTCAAACAACTTTTCAATTCAATTTGGTAACTTTTTCTAAAGCACAAAACTAATAAATATTTATTGCACATAATTTCATCAAATCATATGTTTTTTCCCAGTTTTGTATGTTCTTATCCATTCTTTGTCCAAATACAAATGTATTTTTATTAAAAAACATGAAGAAATAAATCTCAACAAAAGTCACAGGACTCAAGACTGTGGCTAGGTTGGAAAGGGGAAGGGAACAAGGGAAGGAAGGAGTTAACAAGGTGGTGGTAAAGGGCACTGGGGCTCTGGTGGTGAAGTGGTGTGAAAAAGTGCACAGTCTGAGATGCAAATTCAATATTCTAAAAAGCATGTCAATTTTTAAATAATAAAACATGTTCTAAAATTTTTAAGTAAATATGTGAGGTGATGTATGTGCCAACTTGATGGAGAGAATCTTTCACAATGCATAAATATATCAAATCATGTTGTATATTATAAATATCTTATAATTTTGTCAACTATTTTTAATATTGCTAAAATCAATTTTGTGTTTTTTAATATCCTAGTCAAGTTTGTTCTATAAAGATTATTAACGTCATAAAATGAATTAGAAGATTTTCTCTTTTTCTATTGTCTGAAAGAGTTTTAAATAATTGGTATTATATTTTCCTCAAATGTGGAAAAAAATTCACTAGAGATGCTATCTGGGTCTGGTTACATTTGTGGGAAATTTCTAATAATTGAATAATATTAACAGATATTGTACTATTCATAGTCTATTTTTCTTCCTGTACTACCATATCTGTACCCCTGAGAAAAATCATATGATTAAGGCCCTATGTTTTTCCCTTCTAGAATTGCTACCAGTGAAAGACTCAGTTTGATAACCTTTCTCTTTTGCTTACTTTCTGTGACTATTAAGCCAAAACCTGCTCTATGCAGCAACAAATTTTATTGTGCCTTCCTTTCCAGAGAACTGAGGTCACAAGTCCTGAAAAGCCAAAATGCACATCAGTTCTATTTACTTTCCTAGGATGAGCAGCCAACCACCAATTATATCTCACCTTCAGTTCAGTCACTGTTGCCAGGAAATCTTTCTAAAACACAGTCAATACTCATCGAAAGATTTATTGTGAAATATGAGCTCCCAGAGAAGAAATGTCACACCTCTCTCTCTCTTTCATACATACACACACAATTTGACCCCTTGTCTACCATGTCTTATAAAGAGTAATTGACTCTTTTTTCCATCTATTCTCACCCACTTTCTCTTTTGTAAAGAAAACATGGTCAGTGATGAGAAAACTATATTCTGAGAAAGGAAGTTCAGTCCAAAGAGGAGAAAAGGAAGCTTTAATATCATAGAACGTTACAGCCCAAAGTAAATCATTAGGCTAATGAGAGTCCAAATTGGACATTAACTTGATGGTCAAATGAGCAAAACTAAAGCACCATGACAGGCCCTCAAGATCTCAAGGAAAGCAAACTCATGGTTTCTCAAGCCATCCTACTGCCTCTATAGCCATCTCAAATTTTTCTTTCAAGTATTATCCCAATACAAACATCAGTTTTCCTTTTTCCCAAATGCAAAATCATATGCCAGACATTTCTATTTTGCCTCCATCATAACATACAAGCTCCTACCTTCCTAAGCCGTTAATGTGATTTACTCTCCACTTCCCACCTAAAGTGAAATAGGCCACTGAAGCAGTGCAGACTGTACTGTAGGCATCTTTGGGACTGCAGTCCTTACCTCCCCATACAACATGAGACTTTGAAAGAATCTTGGAGACTTTCGTCAGAGGTATCCCCACACACTTTAACTGCTCTGGTTCAGTTGAAAGGCTCAGAAGTAGGGTGCAACAGCCAAATCAAGCTAGTAAGTTCTCACCTGTTGTCTATGCTAATTAGAGGGTTCTGGTTTGACATTTGAAAAAAAGATGAAAAAGAAATGGGAAGGAGGATAAGAAGGTGAAAGTGAATGTGAAGGAAGAGACAGTTCAACCCCATAAAGTGGTGAATGGAAATGCATGATAACAAGAGAAACAAAGTTTTATTTAAAAGTAATTTTTACCCATACCCTCAAGGTTTTCATTATCCTTTTGAGTAATCCTCTACTGTGCATGAAGAAAAGGAGGTTTCATGTCTCTCAGTTCCAGCTAAACTTTTCCCATCCAGCTTCAAAGGCTTGGAAATGTCAGTAGCCGAACATCATAAAAAATAAGATTGACACTGACTCCTTCACTCTTCACCTATTTACACACAGTTTCTGACCATATTCCATCTGGGTACAGAGAGCTTTTAGAAACTAAGAGTAAAGAGCCTGTGGACCTGGGACTTTTCAAATACCTCTGATCCCAGATCTAGACCTACTACTTTCTGGGAAGTTGAAAAGACAAGCAAGCAACCTAAAATTGCTTCCCCTCCTGTTCCCTCTCACCACAAACACAAGCACCCATGGAAATGGGTATAAGGAGTCAGACACCAACTATGAGGAAGTTGAAATTTTCATGATACCCGCATCTCTGTCTCAAAAAGCATGTCTCTTAGCTAAAATAGAATGTATAACATGTTTTCCACTATAAAGTGAGATTTTCTCCTTTGTAATAATAAGTAATCAGTGGTGTGATTTTTTTAGTATTTGTAAATAACTTGTTCCCCTTCAAACATTCACACACTACCCTTAACATCTATTCATGATTCTTGCCTGATTCAGTGGTTACTATTATTAGTTAGGTTAGCTTAAGGAGGGGCTGGAACAGAAAAAATGGGGGGATACCTCAGCAGACCAGATTCTGAAACGGTCAGATAAATTTTTAACCAAAGGGAGAGCAGCACACACATTCTTGTGACCAATCAATGGAATGAAAACGAGAGCCTGGCCAAGCTGGCTCAAACAGATTGACTATGCAGGTGTGCTGACTGCTGTAGGCACCTTGTAGTAACCTTTGCCTCATTACAATCTGCTTAATGTAAAATTGCATATGGGCCCATACATTAAGCTCATTATAACAGAGTAAATAACAGGTAAGAAGCATGTTCAGTAAAGAAAACACCCATTTCTAGAAGCTTCCATCATTTTCCTGGAAATCTCCACCTGGGAACACCCCAGAAATCCCCTGGAGTGGGAGCAAGGTGGAACAGCAAAAGGATCTCCATTTACAAAAATGTACATCCTGAATGAGATAGTGCCAGAGTCCTCTCAGACCCAGCCCACTTCTCATCACCTTGAAAAGTGTACTATCTCTTGCTTGCTTGCTTGATTAAATTTCCTGTTTAATCATTTGTCTGCTGTGTTTTGCATGTAATTGGACACATGGAATACAGGAACCTGAAGTAAGGCTCCAATCGCTTCAGAAGTTCTCACACTAACTTATTTTGGTGAGCCAGTAGTCAGGAGAGCCAGGAGCAAAGTCCCCTGCCCCTACTCATCACTCAGGATAAGTAAAGAGAAATCAGCTTTATAAATCAAATACAGAATTTGAATGACCTAGCAAGCAATGACTCTGCAGGACAACTATGATTGTCCTGTATCCACACTCATGCTTGCCTTTAACAAAAGGCTCTGTACCTTCTAAATGTCTGAGATGAGTCCTTTCATGTCATCTGATGACTCCTACTTGACCTGACCAGGTCTTATCTATGTATTCTAATCAATACTTCATTCAAACTCTGCCTTGGCTTTGGGAAGGTTTTTCCTTTCTGCTTTCAGCTGAATTCTTCTGGTCCTTTTCCTTGTCCTGTCTGTGATGTGTACCCACAAAAGAGGCCTGAATACCTACTCCGCAAGTTAAAGGACCCAGAGAAGTCAGACCTATGCCTCTTGGCCTTCCTTCAAAACCATTTGGCCCCATGTGGCTCTCGCAAAACAGGCTCTGATAAAATTTTGGAATTATAATAAAAACTTGATGATATTCAATGTTTTCTTAAAATGATGCCCTGAGTATTTAAATGAACAACCTCCAGTCTTCAATTTCTGGTAGTCAAACAATTATTAAAGGATCTTTTGAAAATTTCCCAGTGGAATTAAATTCAGGCAGAAAATTGTGTGAAGACTACCCCAACCCTTTAAGGGTTCAGTTTTTGGCTATCATCTTTGCAAAGGGTCAGAACAGAGGGCACAGAGACACAGGCTGGTCTCCAGGAGACTTCTGGCAAGTGGCACCTACTCCAGAGTCTGATGGTCCAGTGGTCAAAAGGGATGTCCCATGATCTGGTGAAAGAAAAAAAAACCTGGAGCAAGGAGGATCCTCTCCACCATAGGCCCAATCTGCCCCTCTCTTATGGATGGGAAATTAACAATCAGTTCTGACTGACACCCCTGGGATGCACCTGAAAATTGGGGAAAATTTGACCCAGAAACCCTAAGTTATAATGGCACTATACTACAACATAGATTGGAGGAAAATGTCTAATGACCAGAAAACAGGACCCTAAATTTTAAATATTAAATTAATAAAAATAACTTTAAATCCTCTTCCCCAACACCAGACAAACAAAGAAAGGATAAATTGGTAAATAACTGACTTTAGTCTGGAGAAACTTTTAAAAGTCATCATACATATCTCTCCACATAAAAAGGGGTTTCAGACAATTTACATTTTAATAGAACCAGGCCTTTTGTAAAGCAAATATAAAGCAGTAAAAGATCTCTGAAAGTTAGCCTGCCATGAGTAAACTCATCTTGGCTGAAACACAGGTACGGTCTTAAATCAAAAGATGGGATTATGTTTATATGTAAACAAGAGTAAATTTCTTTGGGGTCTGTCCTTGGGCTAAAGTGCGTCTGGTTTGAATAAATTGATATGCATTTGGATTTATAAACAGAAAAAAATATTGAGAGCTGTCATTCAAATTTGGTTTAATTTGCACACATAAAATATTAAGTTGGGAAAAAACATATATTGTCTGATATTTTAAGAAGTAATGATTGGTTTAAAGGTCCCAATACATAATTATTTTGTCTGGCATTAAATTACATTTAATTTATAATTACTTAAAATTAAGGTGTCAAGGATTAAAAATTCTAATTAATGTAAGATATTAAAGTTAATGAAAATAAGGAAATATATCTGTATACAAGGAAACTAAGACATGTAAAAATTGATTTTAAGTTTATGTGAACTCAAGCCTTGATTTCTTTCATCAACAAAAAGAGAAATTTATTCATAAACTGTGGTTAACTTCTGATAACAGATTACAAATTGCTTAAGAGCTATCTCTATCAGGCCTTTAATAAAAGTAAGGGTAAGAGCTGAGGCCTATCCAAACTATGTGATTTCAGTCTAATAAATAATTGAGCAATGTTTCATTATTAAACACCTATAACCTCATAAATTTACCTAAAATGAAATTCTGAAAAAAAAAGTTGCTTTTTAAAAAGTATAGGAAATCTTAGAGATCTCCTAAGATATCCTGCATAAAGAAACAATTCTCTCCTGACAGAAAAAGTAGAGAACAAATTGAATCGAACTCTTCTCAGCATGTGTTCATGTAAAAATGTAATAATATACACATTCCAAAAGTTATATAGAGTACCTATAACTCTAATATTCTGAAATATTGCATTTCACAGGATTCAACAAAGTTTCAGGTTAATTTGTTAATTATATTATGGGCACATCTTTAATCATGGTCATTTTGAAAGCTTTTTTGCCATCAAAAGGAACTATTGTCATATCTAATACTTCTGGCAATGGACCATAAAAGTGAACTGGGTAAGAACTTACAAACTTATGAGAAAACAGAATTTAAATAGAATAGAAATTAAAGATATTAAAGCTTAAAACAGGAAATAAACTTTAAGTCTAAGAAAGAACATCTGGACCTCCTTTCCAGAGTTTATATGGAAATACATGCATGTTCTCTGTTCTAATGTTAAAAATTGATATTTTAATTGATTGGTAAGGAAAGTAATCAAATTAGAACCTGTATAAATGAAATATTCATGGTTGATATAATATTGATTTATGCCTAAAATCAAATGTTACATGAATTTTGTTTATATTGGGCTATTAAATACTAAAAATCTACAGTATCAATGTTGGCATAATTTTGGTTAAATATATTTAAGTTATGGAATTTATATTTTGTTTGGTAGATATAAGCTTCTCTTTTTGAAGACTATATTTAGGTAAAAAGGCCTTTGAACTAGTCCTCTTCAAAAGTGACATTCTAGATTACTACTATTAAACAACACATCTGAATGTTTTATTTTACTGGACTAAGGAAGTTTTGAGATTGACTGTCACCTGAGGTACTCTGGTGAATTGCACACTTTTGTGCGTAAGACTGGAATATATATTTTTCTCTCCTCCTGTAACTGTTAATAGGCACTCCTATTTTTCATGGTAGGATGTTTACTTGCATAGCTACAATAAGAAGCTTTTCCTATAACAGGGCACATTGGAAATATGGATGTTTGTCAAGTATTTGACTGGGATGTTACATTTAAGAAATGGACAGCTTTCAGAAAATAAGATTGACCTTATGGAGCAAACAGGAAAACTAGCATGACAACTTGCCTCAGGGTTCAATGCAGTTTAACAAGTGGGTAAAGAAAGTCACTCCTTGGCAAGCCAGTAACTCCAGATTAATTTGGGAACCTCAAGGGTTAAGTAACTACCCAAACTTTCAAGTGCTACAAAACGGTCTGAGGACCTTGAATGGTTCTTGAGCCCTGAAGAGCTGTCAAGACTCTAGCTGTCCTTCAGTGAGACTCTAGCAAAGCAAACTAAACATCTGTATGATCATTCTTACTGTATTTATGCAAATAACAGGCAAAATTCATTAAAACTATGGTTATGGGTAAATTTTGGGAAAATGACAAAAAATAAATGTTTCAGTAATACATCTTGGGAACATCAAAATTTTAGTCCAATGTTTCTGTCTTACACATTGACTTTTGAGAGCATCAACTTTGTGACTGATGAGATATTTCTAGCCTTTTCTTATACCTGTTTATCTTCGCCAAGTCAGCTCAGGAGAAGTAGGGATGCCTTACTAGACACTAACTAAAATAGCAAAAATAACTATTACAAAGTTTTGCAACTCATATGCATTAATATTTTATTGCTTTCTGTTCCCACTTGCCAAGTGTTAAAATAAATTTGTCAGACTAACCCAAATTTTTTCAGTATAAGTACATCTTAAATTGCACTAAATATGAAAGAAACTCCAAGGATCACACCCTCATTCTGCCACCAAACATTCTTCTCTTTTCACCCCATAATCTGTAGCTCTTATATCAATCATCTCTTAATGGGAAATGAAGGAAAATTCTGAAAGAAAGAATTAATCTTACTGATGACCTCAAGGAGGCCAATGCCAAGTCCTGCTCCCTCAGGTAGATATTCAACTCTGTTTTGATGGATCTAGCCCTATATCACCCATCTAACACCAGTTCTGGACCTACTTTTACTATGCTGTTGTTTTCTTGTTAAAACATTTGTCTCCTCTCGCCTGCAGAAAATACACCTGCTAATTGTTGTGCACCAGCAATATCAGAGCTTTGTCTACTTTTTAAGCTTCATCAAGGACCCTTTAACTTTCAGCCTTAGCCACACCTGTATAATAGCAAGAAGAATGTGAACATGGACCTCCAACATCCCAGTTCAGCAGGAATCAGCTAGAGCATTTGTCATCCTTCTTTCCTGCATGATTTCAGTATCACAACTCCTTGAGGGTGGAATTTGTTAGACAGGTTAGCCTAGGTAGGGATGGAATGGAGAAAAGAGAGCAATGCCTCAGCAGATCAGACCCTGAAATGGTCAGATAAAATTCTAACCAAAGGGAGACCATCACATACATTCTTGCAGCCAAGAAATGGAAACAAAATGGCAGACTGGTCAAGCCAGCTGAAACCAATTGACTATGCAGGCACTCAGACTGCTGTAGATACCTTGGAGTAACCTTTGCGTCATTATAATCTGCTTAGCATAAAATTGTATATGGTCCCATACAGTAAGCTCATTATAAGAGTGAATTATGGTTAAGAAGCATGTACAGTAAAGGAAACACCTATCCCTAGAAGTTTCCACCCTTTACCTGGAAATCCCCACCTGGGAACGCCCCCAGAACACCCCTGGGGTTTGAATGGGGTGGAACAGCAAAAGGATCCCCATTTACAAAAATGTGTGTCCCGAGTGAGATAATGCTGGTATTCTTTAAAACCTGGCCCACTTCTTGTCACCTTGAGAAGTGTACTATCTCCTCTTGCTTACTTCAATAAATTTCCTTCTTAACTATTTGTCTACTGTCTCTTGCATGATAATCTGTCACATGGGATACAAGAAAGTAGAGTGAGGCTCCAGTCTCTTCAGGAGTTCTCGTGCTAAGAGTATGATGGCTAAAAATAGTAATTTTTTTTCTAAAAGCAACATCAGATGGCTCCTGATATAATGCACTGAGAAAGACAGAACATCACTTCTGTGGCATTTCTGGCAAAAGAGCACAACCTCAATCGAATCATGAAGAGATATCAGACAGATTAAAATTGAGGGACACATCAAAAATAGCTGGCTTGAACTGTTTAGAAGTGACAATATTATAAATGAAAAAGAAAGGTTAAGGTAATTTTATAGGCTAAGAAAACTGACAGTAAAATGCATCATTCTGGATTGTGTCTATAATTAGGAGGGTATATTGCTACAAAGGGTTTTGTTGCTACAACTCTTGTTTTCTATTTCAAATAATCATTTTATTTCTGTAAAAATATATGAATAACTACTGATGATTAGATAAAAAATATTTCATCATTGTTAATTTCCAGAATCTATCAATCATACTGTGGTGATATAAGAAAGTGTTCTAATCTTAGGAGATACACAATAAATTATTAAGGGAATTAGAGGACATTAGAGAATCTGCAACTAATTATTAAATGATTCAGCAGTAACAAATAATAAGAAGGATAATATATTAAAGATAGAGTTATTGTTAACATGGTAATGTTAGAAATTAAAGATTATAAATGAAGGATATATATTGAAGCTAATTTCACTATTACAACATTTCTATAAGTTAAATGCTTACAAAATAAAAAGATCATATATACTAGATATATAATATGCATTATTATATATTTACCTCTACATCCATGTCACACTTATTCTTCTTCTGCAATCAAAGAGGAAGGTGTGCTCCTCTTTTTAAAAGTTGAACCTTATACCTGAGCTATAGATCACATCACCCCTCATTTCTTCTAGTCTTTAATCTATCCATTATCACCCTTTTTGTATCTTTTGACATCAAATTCCATTGACTCATTTCATACTAAGATCTCACCTGTCCCCCAAAATCCTCCACCTACATTCTACTGCCCCTGGCCTCTCTTCATACCTTTTATGAAGATGCTTCTTCATAAGTTGTTTGGTGTGGCTACAGTGAGGAAACAGTCAGAAATGAGTACCTACTGTTTTCATTTTCTCACCATGTACTTACTCACCACAAAGAATCCCTGTTGCTCATTATTCACATACAACTTACCAGCAATGCTGTTTATTCAAAATTCAAAATGAATAACAATTAGAGATTAAAAATAATTACCTATACTACCACTATATCAAATCACCACCATCCTTCCCTGACTCACTGCCAAAGCCTCCTAACCTCCTAACCTAACTGCCTGCCTCCACCCTTGTCTCCCTTTAAACAACGCTCCATAGAACAAGTGGTTTTTTAAATATAGGTAAGTTCAGCTCTTAGATATTGTAAATACTGCAGTAATCAACACTGGGATGCATGTATCTCTATGAATTAGTGTTTTCGTGTTTTTCAAAAGTTAGGTGAAATTTCCATTCTCAATTTTTGAGGAATCTCCACACTGCTTTACATAATTGTTGCACTTATTGACACTCTCACCAACAGTGTAAAATGATTCATTTTCCTCTGCATCTTCACCAAAATATGTTGTTTCTAGTCCTTTGGATAATAGCCATTCTTACACATATGCTATCTCTCATTGTTTTGATTTACATTTCCCTGATAACAAGAGGAATATCTTTTCATGTGCCTGTTGATCATCTGTATGTCTTCTTTGTGAAGTGTCTATCTATAGCTTCTGTCCATTTTTTTAGGTTGGTTGTGTTTTTCTGTTGTTGAGTTTTATGAGTTCTATATGTATTTTGGATATTAAGAACTTGTCAGATATCTTATGTACAATATCTTCTCCTAGTCAGTGAATCTCTTTTCTTTTTGGTAATAAATAAGATGCAATGTGTATAACCAATGTAATACTTCACAGCCCTAAAAATTAAATCCTGTCATTTATAACAACATGGATATAGCTAGAAGGGATTATGCTAAGTTAAATAAGTCAGAAGGAGAAAGACAAATACTAGATGATCTTAGATGATCTCACTCATATGTGGAATATAAAGAAACAAAGCAAAGGAACAGACAAAACAAAAATCAACCCTTGGCCACTACGATAGAACTGAGGTTACCAGAAGGGAAGTGGGTAGGAGGTAGAAGCAAGTGGTAGAAGGGGTCCAATGGACATTGGTGGAAGATTATTGGTAATTCGGTGGCAGATGTGGCATGCTATCATATATTTGATAAGTAGTGAACCTGAACAGCTAAACATATATATAGCATGTATTATGCATGTATAGTTTATCAAAGTTACCTCAACAAAAATATTTTTAAATATATATACATATATATGTCAGTCTGATAATACCTGCTTAAAACTATTCAATAGTTCTTTATTGCCCATAGGATAAAATATAAACTTCTAAAGAGTTACAAGTCCATGCATGCTGATAGTTTCCCTTTGAAGTCTTGTCTTTAACCACTTCCCACCAGACATTTCTCACTCTAGCCACATGAAACAACTTGCCATTCCCTTAAACATACCAATAATTCTCATTAACACCTCTATACCTTTATACATACTGCTCCAATTTCCTGGAATAGTCTTTACTCACTTTCCAGGTGAACTCTCCCTTCATAACTAGTCACCTCCAAGAAAATAGCTATCTAACATCATATGTAATTTTAAAAGTACAGTCTACACATAAGACCAGAGTACAGATCTTGACTACCATTCCTTAACTATGTGAACTCAAACAAGTTATTAACCTCCATGAACTTCAATTCTTCCTCTTTAGAATAGGGATAATATTTACTTCATATATGGTTGTGATTAGTAGATGAGGTAATATACTTAAAGTAGTTGACATAGTCCCTAACACATAGTGGGTCCTCTATAAAAGCTGGAGTCCCCTTCTTTCTAAGATTGAATAACTTTGCCCTCTGAAACCATAGCACTTTGTTCAGATCTCTACAGTAACTTTAAATACTAATTATTTTCTTGATTCTTGGTCTTTAAGAACTAGATACCTAAAGGATTCAGATTTTTACTCATCTTTGAATCCCTAACATTAAGCACAGAGCTTGAGAGTCAATAAGGAAGCACCAAATATATGTTGGAGGTTTTGTTGTTTGTTTGAATCTGACATATGTCACAGATACTCAACTAAAATCATTGTCACATAGGTCACCATGCCCGCTTCATTGCAATATAAATAAATTCTCAGGTTGTTCAGTCTGCCTAAAATAGCTCCCCATTTTCTACCCACCTAACAAATCTTTCTCCATTGTTAACCCATATCTCTCCTCCCAGAAGCTCTCCCTGATAATACTAGTGAATTATCCTTCCTAGAAGCTGATACAGTTAAATAGGTGTCTTTCTAAATCAGGCTGCCTGGTCTACAGGAAGAGAGAGAAAAGAAAAGGAAGAAATATTAAAAATATAAAAACAAGATTAAAAAATATCTCAACACACCAAATTGAGTGGCCATAGATAAGAAGAATAAAATATAATCAAAAGAAAACACAAATTCCGTAAAAGAAAAATTGTTCTCTACAGCCCTAAGTAATTGAAGAGAGAGAGAGAGAGAGATTCCAGAAAAAATGTATTGTAGCTCAAAGTAAGATTGACAAGAAACAGGAAAATGTTCACCATAGCAGGAGGTTGTAAAGCACCTTCTGGATGACTCTTTGGTAGGCACAGTTTTGAGCATATTTGGGAATCAGATAGAAAAGTTGGACTAAAGTGCTGGCTGCCCTTTTTGTCATGAGATTACCTGATACTATGAAAAAAAGGGAATAGTGGAGATAATATTGAGAGAGGCTTTATTACATTGACTTACAGAATATAAGAAAGATAACCAAACTGATCACAGATGTAGCAAAGATATCAAAGGAAAAATGAGAGACATGGTGCTGGTTTGGGGGCATCTGGGAGGTATTAATAAAGATTTAGTAGAATGGGAGTCTTGCTCATATTCTCAGAAAAATGCCCTTCGATTCTCTCCCTTCCCCAAAGTCTCCAAATCCTTGAGTCTGTATGACCTCACCTCTCTTCAAGCCTTCTGGCATCTGCTAAAATGTATATTGTTGCCAGATCTCCAGTTATCCAGTTTTCCCAAAATTTCAGTGTGGAGCAATTTCCACCAGAAAGGCTTAGACAAGACAAAAGATATACAAGTCCTACTTTTCACTCCTATTTGCCTTCATCGCTGGCAGCTTTTTATCTCCCTGTATCACAGATAGAGAGAGTCTTAGGGGAAAGGGAGCTAGATTTTGAAGTTAGTGACATGCATTCTAGGGGTCAAGAAAGATACTTCCAATAAGTACCTCCATAAGAGTACAGAAACAACAGACTTGAATCTGTCCTTTTGACATTTCATATAGAGAACAAGAAGAATCTCTTGACTTTTATTATTGGATCTGTTTTGTGGCCTGGGTTACTGTACTGACCTCTTAATTGTATTTCCTACTGCTTGCCACAAATTGAGTGATATTACTAAAACATATTCTTAATCATATCACTCCATGCTTGGTATACTTCTCTATTACTCACAAAATCAATTTCAAATTCCCTTGCATAGCCTACAAGGATTTGCCTCTTGCCCTTCACACTCAGTATTTACACTAAATCTGTTCCCGTTCCCTGAAGTTTTCATAGTCTGTCACAACACTGCACACTCAAACATACTACTACTATTCCTCATAGAAAACTTCTCCTCAAGTCATTTGTCCACCTTCTTCCATGCCTGCTTCCACTATCCTTTTTCTGGCCACCACCATCGCTCATCAAAGTACCAAAATCACCTCCTAATTAGTGAACCTGTCTCTACTGTAGCTACCCAACTCATTCAATCTATCCTTCACAAAAATCCAGGACAATATTTCTAAAACACAAATCTGATTGTATCATTCACTTCTGTAAAACCTTTTAATAGCTCCTCTTTACCAAGTTTCTGCTCCTTTACAAGGCACAGAAAGACCCTTGATCTGACTCTAACATATTTTTCTAGCCTCATCTCTCACTACTCTCCTCCATGTTTCTCATATTCTATTCTATACCCTCTACTTTCTAAATACATCATAAATTTACTCTTACTTTCCAACTGCTTGCAATGTCTCTCACTCTCTTCACTGTATAATCAGCCTCCATTAACTCATTCTTTCATCCATTCCATAAGCATTAGCCGAGTACCTACTATATAGCAAATACTAAGCTAACCATAATAAATACAAAGTCTAATAACCTATGGTCCCTACTTAAGAAACCTAAATCTAATGAGGTGAAAAAATGCTCAAATGTATCTCACACTGTCTTATAGTGTGCAAAAAGTACTACTATAAAAGTATACATCAATTGTTAAATAAAGACATAGGAAGGACATATAAACTAAGGGAATGACATCAGCAAAACTGGAGAATAGTTATCTCCAGTCTCTCATCCCCTGACAGAAACACCAAAAAAAAAAAAAAAGCAGAACCTGTCAGGATCAGTGTTGTCAGAACTCTGGAAAACAGTCAAATTTAACAGCAAGAAAACAAATACTGAGGCTCGCCATGGTGGAGCATAGATTGGGTCAGCCACTTTCAAAGGCCACATACCCATCAAGTCTGGGCAGAAACAACCAGAGATCTCAACCTAATAAAATAAAATAAATGCTTCTTCCTCTTCTCTATTCCTGTCTGCCTGCCTCCTCGCCTTCATTCCTGCTTGTACCTTTCCTTAAAAAAATACCCACTGAATCAAAAAAAGGGCAATATTAAAATATTTATGAAGTTGTGGTATTTTACTTACCCTTGTTATACTGTATCCATGATCAGTAGTCTTGGTTTTTAAAGGCCAATAGCCTGAATTCTGGTGGGAGACCCTGGTCCTTACAGAGGAAGCAGAGTAGACCTTTTTTGTGAATTATTGAGTATGCCTGCTCTAAACGATCTGAGGAATACCTAAAATAGTGACACAAGCTTTTTATCACTGCTTTGCCTAACTCAGAACTCAAACTGAAGGAAAACATTATGAGCCAAACTAACAACACTTAAACACCTGGGACAAAAGATTACAGTTTGAACACAGATCACCTAAGGTCCAAAAGGAAAATCTTGACAGAGTTTGCTGAGGAAAACTGAGACATTCAAAAGCAAAACTACATATTAGCCAATTTGCATGCCCATGGCAAGAGGCATGGCCAGAAAAAAAATCTATAAAACCCAAACCTTCAGAGACGAATAAATGACTATTCTTCTCAAACATTTTAAAAAACTGAAGAATAGGAATCACTTTCACACACTTTTTATATTGTCAATATCATGCTGATACCAAAAAGTGATAGACATCACCATGAAAGAAAATTACAGACCAACATCTCTAATAAATATAGATGCAAAAATCATCAACAAAATATTAAAAAACCAAATCTAACACTACATGAAAAGGATGATCCAACATAACTAAGTGGGATTTATCCTGGGGATGCAAGGATGATTCAACATACATAAGTCTATTAACTAATACACCACAACAATGAGATGCGGAGAAAAGCCATATGATCCTATCAACAGATGCAGATAAAGATTTTGACAGATTCAGCACCCATTTACTATAAAAACACTACATAAAATTGGGATAGAAGTAACATGTATCAACATAATAAAGGCCATATATGATAAACCCAGTCAACATCATAGTCATGGTGAAAAACCGAAAGTGTTTCCTCTAAAGTCAGGAATAAGACAAGGGTGTCCACTATCACCACTGCTATTTAACATTGTGCTGGAGGTCTTGGCCAGAATAATTAGGCAAGAAAAAGAGATAAAAGGAATGCAAATTGGGAAGGAGGAAGTAAAACTATAACTATTTGCAGATGACATGACAATATCTGTAGAAAACCCTAAAATCTCCATCAAACAACTAGTAGAATTAATCAGTACAGTAAGAGTACTGTAAAGTGGCAGGCGATAAAAACAATATACAAAATCTGTTGTGTTTTATAACCAAACAATAGAAGAGAAGAGAATAAAATCAAGAAAACTACATTTACAATAGAAGCCAAAGGAATTAAATACCTTAGGATATATTTAACAAAGGAGGTAAAATACCTGGATAATGAAAACTATAAGACTTTCTTAAAAGAAATAGATGAAGAGACAATGAGATGGAAAGATACCCCATGCTCTTTTTCTGGAAGACTTCACACTCTTAAAATGTCCATCTTACCTAAAGCAATACACAAGTTTAATGCAATCCTGATCAAAATACAGCAGTTTTCAAGGGAATGGAGCAAAGTATGTTTTGATTTGTATGGAATAACAAAAGATCCAAAATAGCCAAGGCAAACATGTGACTAAAAGAACAAATGTTGAGGTATCACACTCCCAGATCTTACATATACCACAAATAGTGATCAAAACTATATGGTACTAGAATACTAACAGAGGCAGACAAGTGGAGTAGAACTAATAACCAGAAACAAATTCACACACGTGGTCAGTTAATTTATGACAAAAGAGCCAAGAGCATATATGGACAAAAGAAAGTCTTTCCAATAAATGGTGTTGGAAATACTGGACAGTCACATGGAAAAGAATGAATCTAGACCACTCTTTAACACCACATGCTAAAATTAATTCAACTAGATTAGACACTTGGATGTAAGACTGGAAGCCATAAAATACTTGCAAGATAACATGGGCAAGATATTCCATGACATCAACCTTAGAGAGATCTTTGGGGACTGAACTTCAGTGGCAGGGGAAACAAAACCAATAATTAACTAATGGGAATACTTAAAAATAAAAATATTCTGCACTGTTAAAGAAACCATCACCAAAACAAAAAGACAACCTACTGACTTGGAGAAGATATTTGCATTTCATATAACTGGATATCACTTAATATTCAAAATACACAAAGAACCCATAAAATTCATCAACAGAAAAATGAACAACTGAATCAAAATGATTAGAAGAATTGGACAGAAATTTCTCTAAGGAAGACATCCAGATGGCCAACAGGCATATGAAAAGATGTTCTTCTTTACTTCTTATTAGGGACATGCAGATCAAAACCTGCAATATTGGCTACTATTTAAAAGTATAAAAACAACAAATGTTAGTGAGGATGCAGAGAAAAGGGAACATTCTACATTGTTGGTGATAGTGCAAATTGGTCCAACTCTTTTGGTAAGTAGTATGGAGATTCCTCAAAAAATTGAGAATAGAAATTCCATAGAATCTCATCATTCCACTTTTGGGTATTTTCCAAAAAAAAAAAAAAAACCCACAAAGCACTAATTCACAGAGATGAATCACCCCCATGTTTATTGCAGCATTATTTACAACAGCCAAGAATTGGAAACTGCCTAAGTACCATGTCAGATGATATAAAGATGTAAGATATATACATATATATATATGGAGACATATATAGCTATATATACTATGAATACTCTGCAGCTCTTTAAAAGATGAAATTCTGTCATTTGTGAGAACATGGATAGAACTAAAGGGAATTATGACAAGTAGAATAAGACAAAAGGAGAAAGATAAATACTGGATCATCTCATGCATATATGGAATTTTTTTTTAAAAAAGGAAGAGATAAAACAAAAGCCAACCCTTGGAAATTGACAATAGAACTCAGATTACCACTGGGGACTGGGATAGCATGAGTATGTAGTGGGGTGGGACCAACAGACAGTGTTGGAGGACCTTTGGTAATTTGTTGGTGGTTGTAATGTTTTGTCATGTATTTGATGAATAGTGTAGCTGCACATATGAGCATGTATTATTTTGTAAATCAAAGTTACCACAATAGATATTTTTTTAAACACTAATTTAATTTTATTGACTGAAAGTATTTTCGTTTGAATTCATTCCTTTGCTTGCTTGGTTTCTCTATATACTGCATATGAGTGATATATGATTTCTGTCATTCTTCTGGTTTATCTCACTGAGTAGAATTCCCTTGGATTCCACCCATATTGTTGTAAATTGTAGGATTTCATATTTTTTCATAGTTGAGCAATATTTTATTATGTATTCTATCCACTCATCTGGGTATTGAAACATGATGTTTTTTGGCAATTGGCTATTGTAAATAGCACTACAATGAACATAGGGCTTCATATATCTATATGAATTAGTATACTTGTATTTTGGTAAATGCCTAACAGTGGAATAACTGGATCTCATGGGATTTACATTCTCAATTTTGGGGGATTCTCCATAATGGCTGTACCATTTTACACTCCCACCAAGAATGTAAAAGTTTTCTACTATCTCCATATACTCGACAATACTTGTTTTCTCCAGAATCTTGAATAATAGCCATTCTTGCAGGTGTGAGGGAATATATCATTGCTGTTTTGATTTAATGAAGGTAGCTTTTAGAAAGAGTTTAATATATATTTACATGGAAACTGCATTATTAGGTTTTTTAAGCAAATTGCAAGATGGGATATTCACCCACTAACAGACATTTATTGAGCATCTACTATGCACCAGTCACTATTTTAGTCACTGGGAAGAGAATGAGATTTAATTCTAATAGTATAAACATACTAATTTCCCTTATACGATATTATGGATATATGTATATGTATGTTTGCACTTGTGTAGAAGGAGATATTTCTCAAAAGATGTCTGTTATAAAGTTAATGATGATTTTTTCTGGGTGGTGAGATTTTAATTTTTATTTTCTTTTTCTAGTAACATTTTTATTTATTTTTATTTAGTTGTTAATTTGTGTTGTTACCCCAGCCCCAGGACATGGACTCAGATTCTTGGGTTGTATATGGATTGCACAAAGCCAGAAGCAGCAGACTTAACTGCTACTCCATCAGGGCATGACTAACTTTATTCTTTTATCTATACTTTTTGGTAGTGTTTGAACTTTTAATATTAATTATGTAATAAAAATATTTCCTAATCAGAAGAAATAACAATTTTATACCCACATGTCAGAGAAACTTCTAGACATCCTCATTCTTGAAAAATACCAAATCTCTCAGAAAAAAACAGCTTTTAATCAGCTATTAATACTCCTTCTTGAACTTCTTTATTGCCTCTTTGATGGAATTGTTAAGTAAGAGAGGATGTTCCTACCATTAAAGTGGGTACTTGAAGTTTGGGAGATGATCACTAAAATGAAACTGTTGACCACACATTTTTCTGAGTAGTTGAGAAGTGCAAGTGCATTTAAATCTGTGTGAGGGGATATATCCACACAATTCCAAAGAGATTGAAGACTTCCTTATCCTTACTGGCCCCAAAGCCTCACCTTTATAGCATCAGGGGAATAGATACATGAATTATACTCTATAACCTGCCAGAAGCCCTCTGGCATCAAGAAAGGTCATGAGGAAGAAGAAAGTTCTCATCTGTGTAAATAATTGTCCTTTCCTCCTCCCTACAAATAGACTTACTAGACTTTTGGCATCCCGCAAAGAGTGGGATGTCAGCGACCCCTGTGGCTGACAATTCCCATTAACATGCCTTCATCACAGTCCCTTTACTGCACTGATAAATTTCCTTTCTCCAGGAACATTCTCCAGCTCATCAACTAAGTTATGTATTGAAGTGCATTTGTAGTGCTCTCCTGCCTCTTATGCAGCATGGTGGGCCTGAAAGACACAGCAAGATAAGAACTCTTTAACTGAGACTGAATTCCCATCCCCTTTACCAGAATTCATCGCAAGTGCTATTATTACCTTTAATTAACAAATATACTTAGAAGTATAGCATAAAGAGCCTGGGCTTAGTTTACAGTCCAGGAAAACTGACAGATATGTACATAATAAACATTGATATCAACCAGGAGGTACTAAATCATATAGCGAAGTATAAGCAAAGAGATAAAGAATTGAAAATAAAAGTACCATTCAATCTGATAGGGCAAGGGCATGAATCGAATTAGAGAAGTAGCTGAAGTGTTACTGAGTGATTAATCAGCTGTAGCTGAAGAAAAATGTACTGCAACCCTGCTCTATCATTCTCATTAGATTTTTTTATTTGACCACATCATGCAGTTTTTTTTAATTATTAATATTTATTAAATCTTTTGCTCACAATGCTACATTTGTTTTTGAATATTGACATTATATTTCAATCTATATTTCACATTAGATTTTTTTAAAGAGGAAGGAAGGAATTAAGGCAGGCAGGCAGCAATAAGAAAGAAAGGGAGAAAAGGAAAACACTTTTCATTTTTTGTTTGTTTATTTGTTGTTTATTTTGGTTGTTCCCTCCAGCCTGGGTTGTCAGACTTTATGCAGACTATCCCTACACATGGACTTAATGCCTGAAGCACTAAGGCCTCAGAAGCAACCTCCCTAGATTTTGAATGACTAAATGTAGGATTCCTTGAGAAATGTAATGAGAGATGACATCAGAAAAAAACGTGATGGGATCAGATTATGAATGCTCTTGAATGCTGGGCTAAGTATTTCAGATTTAATTATTTATAAATTATCAAGAGAAATAAGTGACAGGATCTAGGCTCTGACTTAAAAAGATAAACCCCAGTGTTTATTTGGAAGGTAGAGTAAAAACAATGAAACTGGTACAGAAAGACCAGTTAAAAAGATAATTCAGTAGTCTAGGTTAGAGACAACAAAGACCTGAACTAAGGTAGCGACAATAAAGATGAAGAAGAGGGACACAGATTTAGAAGTCCTCAGTATATAGGCAATGTCAAAAGATATGGGAATTGATTAATTTATCCTAGAACAAAATATAGACCAAAGAGAGAATAGAGTAAAAAATGAAACTCTGAGAAAGACTATGTCAATTAGCTTGATGGTGGCAATTATATCATAATGCATACATATATCAAAACATCACATTTTATACCTAAACATGTACAATTTTTACTTATCAATCATGCCTCAATAAAGCCAAATGAGCAGCAAAGAAACTGGAGAAGAGTTCTCAAATGGAACTGAAGAATAGCCAGAGGAGAAGTAGGAGAACCGTGAAGTCTCTCTAAGTCTACAGTGATCTGGAGCTATCCCTCCTTTGTTCTGCATGCCAAAAAAGTAGCCTGTGGTTGCAGTAACTTTTTTAGCAGTCATGTCATAATTTCAGCTCATACTGAGTTTGTTGTCAATTATAATTCCCAAATCTTAACTACAAGAATTGTAATCCAGTGAGATCTCCTTGTCCTTGATATTTCAGTTGCAAAACCAGGACCTATTTTGTTCCTATTTGATTTCATTGTGGGTTTTTTTGACTTGTTATTCAATTCATTTCAGAATTTTTTATATCTTGATTATAACATACAACATATTAGCCCTTTCTCCTAGCTTTGCCATCTGCAAATTTGAACATCTCACTGTCTATATATTCATCCATTTCATTGATTTAAATGTTGACTGGAAAATTATCAAGTCCAATGTGGCACAAGAGATCTAAAGACTGACATAAAATGTGAACCAGCTATTTAGGTACTCAAATTAAGAAGCTTGTTCTGTCTCATCATTCAGCCCACAAAAACATAACAGAAAAATTTACTGAAGTCAACCTACCACCATTACAAAAGCATTCCTTTATCTAAAAGTCTAGTGACCACATTCAAAGAAAATATTGACTTCCTTTGGTAGGCTAACCAGTTTACTAAAAATTCTAAAATGTTGCTGATCCTTGATATCTAAGTTTTAGTCGGTGCTTTCTATAATTTGACTTCAGTCTTTTGATACCCTCTCCTTAAAGAACATTTACATGAATGCTACAAATAGCATGAATAAATTATTTTTATGTTCATAGTATGAAATGTGGGTGTTCTAAATGTAAGTAGAGACCATGGCAATTTTGAATAGGGAAGGAGTGACATAATCTGATTTTCATGTTGTCTAGAACCAGAATATATTTTCAATAACAGGAAAGACTCAAGAGCTGAGTGAGGTTTCCTAAAGTCCTTTTGAAGTTTCCCTTAACATCTCTAATTTCACAAAGTGATCATCCCTGTCATCATGAAAGACCACACTTCCCACCTCTACTTTTATTCATTCTTTTTTATTATAGCTAAGACATCTTTTTCTATCCCCACCTCCTTCTGCCTATGTACAAATATTTTTCATCCTTTAAGTTTGAATTCTAAGGTAAGCTTTGTCAAGAAATCTAGGTTTCCCTGGCATCGGTATCTAAAGCCCCATATTCTTTTTCTGTGCTTTTCTCAGACACTTAGCTATTTCTAACTTAGATCATTCTCTTTGGAGAAGGGCCAGGAGAATGAGGATAAACACAGCAAAGTTTTTCCTGCAAGAAGATACCTATTGCTGGTATCCCACTATCTGAGACTCCAGACACCTTGAAGGATTTGCTGCCTTGGTGTGCTAGTAAGGGACAAAACCAGAAAATTCACTGTTTTTCACACCCTAGTTCCTATTATCAAGGTGCTTTCAAAAATAAACCACTCTTCTCATTATCCCCATTACTACTGGGATATTTCATTTGCTAGGCTACAGCCTCATTGTTTACCTCCCATACAAAACATGCTAGTACACCTGAAGCAAAGATGATACTACAATATCCCTATTGTCAGTGGACCAATCTGTGGTTAGAAGCTCCAAATGATGAGCTTCAATGTCCTATACCTTATGAAGTCTTTCCTTTTGGAATGGGAGCTAAAATATCTGATCAAAGATATCTTTCCATTTGGGTTCAAATTAAACTTTCTAGCTACCTCAAAGAAGATGGGCTGCCTAAAAAATATTTTCTATACTTTTTGAGATCCTAAATGAAAACTCCAGTTATGGGGTAGTGTGAGAACATGACCGATGCACCCACCTTTAAAGTGGGCTTGGCAGGTGACCAACACTGAGTGTGGACCTGAATGTAAAAACAAGATGAACTTTCTGGGATGTTAACTGTCCCTGCATGCACTGACTGTACCCAAGATATCTACCCTGGAATTTTGCTGTTCTATCTACTTGGCTGTTCTTTGTCCTTGCCCACTTGGCTTTTCCTGCCTGCTCACTACCCTCCTCTGCTGAAAACCCCAATCAAAGAGCCCTTCTTCCCACTGGTAGCACAGTAATTTCCCCAAGAGGCTGTCATCAGGGAAAGTGGTAGCTTTTCAGAAACATGTCCAACCTGCTGCCATTGGAGAAGTGGAAATATGTCCAACCTACCACCATCACAACGTCATGTCATGAGTATAATAAAGGCCATGTCTTTGCTGCCTGTGTCTTCTCATGATTTCCTCAGACTATCTACCAGGCAGTGTATTATTCTGCCAGAACATGAACACCTACAAAACAGCAGTACACATGAAAAAATTTTTCTGAAAATCTATTGTATCAGTTAGGATTGTTTTCAGTGGCATGTAATAGAAATCTAGGTCCAGTGACTTAAACAAGGAGTTATTTTTTCATAAAAATAAATGTTTGATAGTAGCTTCATAATATCTCTGTTATAAGATGACTGGTTCAACTCTAAATATCATGTGCTCATACAAGGCACGAAAGAGAAAAGGATATATAGGACAAGCCAGCCAGATTTATCAGGAAAACAATATTTTTCCAGAATCCCTATCCTATAGGCTTCAAATTACATTTCATTGGCCAGAACTGTATTGCATGATTAGTTTTAACTGAAAAGGCACTCATGAAACCAAAAAATTTAACTAGACATATTACAGTCACAAATGAAGTCAGGGTTTTTTAAGTATAGAAGAAATTAAGGAATTAAAAAATTACAAATTAGGAAGGCAATTAGAAATGCTTACCACTTCTAATGAGGTCAATGGGAATTAAAACTATAAACATCTATAATAGTAATTTGAGTACATGGCCTATCTCCCTTTTTAAGCTGTGCTTTCCCTAAAGTCAGTGACTACATCTGCATCTTTCCACTTCACAAAACAGGTAAAGAACACTTCTTTCATACTCACTATAGCAGAAACTGTGTAGACAAATGATCCTAGATATTTTATTTTATCTAACATTCTCCCCAAAACTCTAAAAGGAAGACTCTGTTATCCCTACTATTTAATAAATCATGAAACTATGGCTCAGAGAGTTGAAGTGACTTATCTGACATCAGACTTCTAGCAAGGTCTCAGAAGAATTTAAATTGAACATTGCTAAAGGCTGTGTTTTCTACTATACCAAAGTATCTGATATAAAGTTTCTACTGAATAAACGTTGTTCAATCAATCAATGACAATGGTTATACCAAATTCCTTTTCTGCAACTATCATCTACTTCAAAGGACCATTTGCCTTCAAATTTGGGGTTGTACTTTACACAGCCATTTGTGGTCATATGAATACTGCTCTCCTGTCTACCTTGCTGCTTCTGTGGGGATTTCTTTCCAGAACAGTAGAGGCTTTTGTAACATAATACAGGCCAGACAACTTCCTGTCCAGATGGTGACTGGTAGGAGTAAAACTCATGTCCTCTCCACAAAGCAACTAGGAATTCACCTATTTTCCAAAACAAATACTGAGGAAAAGCAAGCATAGAGGCTGTAGAGACACAGCAGCAGTCACAACAACAAAGGATAGGCGAAAACATCTGGCTTCGGAGCTACACTGCAGATTCAAAACCACGATTCTGACTGTGCCAGAAGAGGTGGAACTGCAGGAAGAACAAGCCCTTCCAGGAATTGCAAAAGCACCAGAGAGCCCACCTAGGGGAACTGGGACATTGAACCAGGGGAGAGGGTCTAGGTGCAAGAGCACCAGTGCCTGGTGGTTTGAACAGAAGATCTGTTAAGAAAAATACACTGTGTGCCACCATAACCGGAAGGCAGTAGGGGAATCACCTACCCACAACTGCTCCCACCATATTATCCCAGAGCCACAGGATCCGCCCACCAGAAATCACACCCTCAGGTTTAAAGGAGAAAGAGAGTCTTCAAGAGGGAGAAAGCCTCAATGCTACCCACAAGTGCCACTTTGTGGGTAGAGGTAAAACTGAAGACTGATTGCTGCCAGTAAGCTAACAGCAAGATGGTCATTGCAGTTGGGAGCTGGGACACTGGGGGAAGGCCTTGCATCCCACACACAAACTCCAACCCCATAATATGAACTTTTGGGCAACAAAAGAGGGCCCACATAAGAACTACAACAAACGCAACCAGTGGTGATACTACAAAACTCAAGAAAAACCCAGTGCCCAAAGCAAGCTCCAGACTTACTTGGTACAAGTCGATACCCTACACAAGGCCATCACTGCAGGGAAACCTAATCCACGGAAACACAAACAGAACATCAAACAGAGTGAAAATAGAGAAATAAACATGAAATGATGGATCCAGTCAAAAATACAGGAGGAAATCTGAATATAACAGATGACTACAAATTGCATGAGAATGAATTTAGAGCAACAGTGATAAACATACTCATGAAAATCAAGAAAACAAAGAGGAAGAAAAAGACAACAAAAAAGAGAGAGAAGAAATGAAGCAGCTCAAAACAGATGTCAAAGAAATAAAGAACACAATAGCTGACCTAAATAATTCAATAGTAGGATTCAAGAGTAGGGTGGATGAAACCTCCAGTAGAATCAGTGAGCTAGAAGAATTCCTAGGGAAGAGGAATGCACTCAAGCAAACCAGAAAAGAGATAAGAGAATGCAAAGAAATGAAGACAGCATTTGAGACCTATGGGAAAACATCAAAAGGAACAACAATCTTATTACAGGGGTCCTAGAAGGAGAAGAAAGAGAAAAGGGGACAGAAACTGTATTCAAAGAAACAATAGCTGAAAATTCCCCTAACCTGAAGAATGAAGCAAGTCTACAGACCCAGGAAGCTCAAAAAGTTCCTAATAAAAGAAACCAAGCTGACCTACACCTAGACACAGTGTCATCAAAATGTCAACAATACAAGATAAAGAATCTTAAAAGCATCCAAAGAAAACTGAGTCACATACAAAGGAGTCCCCATAAGATTGTCAGCAGATTTCTCAACTGAAACTCTACAGACCAGAAGGGAATGGCATGATATATTCAAAAGACTGAAAGAAAAGGATTTTCAACCTAGGATGCTACACCCTGAGAGATTATTATTCAGAACTGAAGGAATGATAAAAAGCTTTTCCAATAAGCAAAAGTTAAAGGAATGTATCCCTACAAAACCAGTTCTACAAAGAAATACTAAAAGATGCTATATAAAGCATAAAGAAAACCCACTTAAAAACAGTAAGACAGCAAATATAAAAAGTGAGGAAGAGAACAAAAATGTAAAATGTGGATGGTTAGAATGAGTGGATGACTAGTCAGCTTTCAAATAAAAATACTAAATAAGCATAGAATTGTTAATGCTAACATCAGGGTAATCTCAAAATACATCTCCATATATATAGATGTATATGCATATGTATATTTGACACAAGTCCTTGTCAGAATTTTGTGTTATGGATATTTTCCCACTCTGGATTGTCTTCATTTATTTGTTCAATAATGTCCTTTGATAAGGTTTTCCTTCATTTTGATGAAGTCAAATTTGTCAGTTTTTGTTTTATGTTTAATAATTTTAGAGTCTCTTTACCTTACCTGCCCCAAGGTCATAGAAAATTTTTTTAAATTTTATCATGTCAATATTTATGTTTAGGTCTGTGATCCACTGTGTGTGTGTGTTAGGTAGGGGATTATTTTCTTTATTTTCAATATGAATATTCAGTTGTTCCAGCACCATTTGACAAAAAGATTTTTCTTTACCCACTTAACTGTTTTAGTGTCCTTGTTTAAAATCATCTGCCTATTTATCTGTGCACCTACTTTAAGACACTCTTCTGTTGCATTAATTTGTTTATTCTTTTGTCAGAGTTTTCATGGCATCATGCAAAATTGGCCTTCTAATTAAAAAGTACAGGTGAGCTCCAGGTCCCAGACAATCCCTGTTGCTGTGGTGAAAGACATTATTTCAAGGACAATGGGCAAGGGTCTGTTTAAAGCAAAGAGATGTCTTATTATACAGATATGACCAAGATTGACTATGATGGCTACCGAGAGAAATATCCCAGTCACATCAGCCTAGTAAAAAGTAAAGAGGATAATAAGAGTACAGAACTGGTAGTCAGGACACTTATGTCCTAGCCTAGATAATTATCATTGATACTTTGTATGACCTTGGACAAGTCACTACCCAATTCTCATTCTCTGGGTTTATATCTGTAAGAAAAAAGAGCTTTGAATAAAGAAAGTTGCCCTGAGAGCTATTCTATAAATCTGGAATTAAGGAAATACTAGTCAGTTACAGGCATGAGTAGACATGCAAGAATGTGTACACAAACATACAGTGTTGAATAAGCCCTATCTCTTCTATAAGTATCAGTCATTTATAGAACACATTTTCATAAGGGCCAAATTCAGTGCTTTCTCTCTTCTTGCAAGACTAAGTCATGTGAACTTTTTCTTATAATCTACATGTACTCACAAGAAGAATGTTATTTTTCTTGATGTCACCCAAATTATATTTGTTAAGTGAGTGATGCTGGAAGCTGGACCTAAGGAGTCTATATAATTGCATTATTTCAGTATACTAAGTTATCTTGGGTGTACAAGTCTGACTGTGATGAAAACAAAATTTGCCAGCGTTGGGTTTTACATCGACAAGCACTAAAGGTCATCTTAGAATTTGTTAAACAGTGAGGTAAACTTTTCTAATGTTCACATTCCACCTGTTAGTTTCGAGCCTATTTTGCCATTGACCTTAGTCTTAAAGGCTCCAACACTCACCTGGGCCTAGGTTTTCCTGGGTTGATACAACAAATTTAGTTGGTTTTCTCCAAACTCTCCAGACTCCCCAGTTTCTCTAGCAACTTCCTCACTTGCTCTTTACCCTTCAAAAAAACAAGTGAAGAATGCACATACTTTAGTGCTATTTCCCATGAGGGAGCTGACTTCATTGCCCTTACATATATAGGAGAGCAGCATGTGCACTGTTGAGGGTAATCAGTGGAACCTCAAAGCCTGGCTTCTGAACCAAATTCTGTTACTGTGTATGTGGCCTTGAGAAAGCACTTTCTATTATTTGGGCTTTTAAAAATTCATCTGTAAAATCACAGGGTTAAACTAGAGCATCTTTAAGGACTCTTTTGGACCTAATTTTGATTTGACCATACAAACATATCCACATTAGAATGCATGCTCCCAGAACTTGGACTATAAGTCTAATCAATATCACTTCAGTACCTGGGGGTTGCTCCAGAGAGTATCATTTACATTTTGGGGAGACCACTCACCAATGGCTTCGTGCTTAGGAGAACTTGACAAAGTTTTTTTGAGTATATGTCCATTGTGGGGTGTGTGTGTGTGTGTGTGTGTGTGTGTGTGTGTGTGTGTGTACACTGAGTCCAATAGGATGTCTGACCATCTGTCTCTGACTACACATTGTAACACTACTACATTTTGTATATGCCATCTAAATAGTTGCAAAAGCTTAATATACAAACAGATGTCAGTGCTGATTCAATCTTTAAACATTCACTTCATCGCTCATAGTCATTTATACCACTTACATGTAATACTCGCTGTATTTCAAATAAAAGGAATCCATGTCTACTAATCATGCTACAATTCTTACCTCTTCTGCATCAGTGCTATTTAGTTCTTCTGCTTTAATTTTATTTTAAGTATCTAGTATATTAGTACAACTCTGATCCATGTGAAATAAAATAAGTCATTTCAATAACTTCAAAAAAAGTCAGAAGTCAGGACATAAAATATAGACGATAAAACTGCTTCTTACCCAATAAATCAAAGTAATACATCAGTTATAATTTTGGCTGCTTTAACTATAGAACTGTTGGGTTCATTGAAAGTCCTGGCATTATGTTCAATGTAGCGTACCTCCCACATTAATGCTGATATTCTTCTACGAAAGAAAAAATACCCTGAGTTAGTTTGGGCTAATGCATTTAAAGTCCATTCTAGAAATACACAACAGAGAACAACTAGGAATTTTGTTTTATGTCAAAGGTGTTCCAATATATGTAGTCACTGATATGCATTAATTGAAGCTACAATTATTTGAAGCACAGGCAAGAAGACAGAAACACAAACTACATATTAAAACTTGGAATAGAATTGACTCAAGAATTATGGGTAAATATGATTTGACCAAATACAAACAGTGTTTTGATAAAATCAAAATATGCCTTTTTTCAGAGAAAGAGATGAGAAGAGAAAAAACAGGTTGTAGAAAAAATAGATTTTTATATCATAACTTTTATGAAATATTACTAGATGAAATTATAGGCAATGTTTTAAAATACATTAAACTGGTTGAGTTGAATTTATAACCAGATGATGGAACATGGTGATTGGGACATCGTGGACTCTCAGGTGAGACAAGTACCAAAAGCTGCCTCCACAACTGTCCCGTAGTCAGTCCACTGGCAACGAAAAAAAAACACTTGACTCTTTACATGCAGACTTTGGGGCTGGTAATTAAATCTATCTGCTGTCTAATTCTCCAGATGGAGATTTAAAACATGTTCCAAGTCTATGTAACACTTTTCTCATAATGAATCCACAGGCTATTTAATCTGCCTTCAATAAACTAAAGTTAACTCTAGTTTTTGTTTTGCACGTGATTTACATTACTTAATTTCCTCCTGTCCTGCTGCCCTGCCCTTTCTTACCCAGGACAAGTAAGAATCTATTAAATAAAGGGAAATTAGTATTCCAATTGCTAGAATACATTTGGAATGGGTCTTTTGAATGATCACTTTACACTATGAAAACAAAGAGCTCAGCATATCATTATGAAAAAAGGAAAGGAAAAAATATAAAATATAAATATAAATAAAAAATAAAAATAAAAAATATAAAAAAAACTTTATAGTAAATGGTAAAATTAAATGGACCTATAAAAGCCATTTTCAAGTCTCTGACTGATGGTATTGAAGTTAGTTTGATAAGCAACTACAGTACATTACAAGGGATAGGCACTGAGATCCACTGGAACAGCAAAAGGACTGGCAAAATCTACAATAGTATCAAAACCAAAAGAGGTAGTTATAAAGGATATTAATATTCTACTTATCTATTCAAATAAAAATTCATATATAATAAGAAGGGAGGGAAATATGCTACATTTCTAAAACCATAATGACTCAATTATACTAATATTTTATCAATAATATTGTTATTCTTTATATTTGGACATAATATCTACTGAATATAATTTTAGTGCCCCAATTAAACATTCTGTTCAGGTAAGAGAGTGTACTGAAATACTCCATAGGGTGGCTAATCAGAACTTTAGAAGGTAGTTAAGTAGACAAATTCAACTGAAATACTCCAGTCAATACATGTATGGTACAGTGGTTCAAAATAGGTAGAACAAGACAAAACTAAAGAACTGTTTAACTTCAAATTTATGTCTTTTCTGGATAAATGCCAAACCTCAAATGATATATTTTAGGAAATATAACTAGTCACGTGAATAAAATAAGTTGCTCACCCACTCTCTTTACCAAGGAACTTATCCAAATCATGCTGAAGAGCCAAAATGACTCAAGAAATAAAAATATACCTATCTGCCTGCTTTCACTATTATAAACCTCTAGAAAATTAAAAATCTTTATTGGTCATTATTTTGGCCAAGCATACAAAAATATTAATTTTAAAACCAGAATCACTGTGCCTCTCAAGATAAAAGTTTTCAGTGAGAAAATAAATTCCCTTTTGTAGAACTTACAATACTGCTTGTTTTCCTGCTATCTTCTTAATATTCTAATATTCTGTCATATTTACCATAGCCAGGGAAAGAAGGAGGTTGATGCCCTGAATAACCCTTTCACATTTTTCATCTGGAGAGATACTGGTTTGTATGCTTGCTAAGTGCCCTGTAAGCATAATGTCCTACTGTCTATGAGGAAAGAGTCATAAATTGAGAAATCTTTTGCCTTCTTCAGAGACCAGTTAGTACTCTGCTAGGAATAAATGGTACTAAAAATCCCAAGAAGTAGCAATCATCTTTCACTAAGCTGTGTAAATAAATCTCTGGTTGCGTTTTGCCTCCCAGTTGGAGTGTGAGATGAAAATATTTTGTGCTTTCATTACCTTTCTGTGGATAAGATTCCAACTGGAAAAAAATGATTTAAGTTTGAAAGGAGCTAGGTGTTATGGGTAGAGGGGATCCCATAGGTTTCAGGTGGAGCTCTTCTCAAGGAAGTCAAATAATGCTGAAGGTCAGCCTCATCTCAACTTTCCAGATAAATTAGTCAAAGTGTCTACATTTATCTAGTCTATGATATTAAGGAAAATTTCAGTGTTTAGTTTAAGATGAATAAAAATATATATTTTAGCACCATCTGCTGGTGTTAAATTAACTCTGGAAGGCAAATGTCAACTACCTACCTACTTGCAAGTTCGGCATCTTCTGGCAATCATTAGTCAAGGTGATTTGTCTCTTTCAGTCATATGGTCACTTTGAGCGATTCAACTTATTCAAAAAAAAAAAAAAGAGTTGTTATCAGAGAAGTGTTCCATAGGAGCCCAGAACTGACTTTTCCAAAATTATTGTCAGAGAAGGTGACCACTTGTCTAGCAAAATTTGAGGAGCCCCAGCTATTTCCTGTTTGCGATTGTCCTCACTGCTAGTCAACTCTAATATTGTCAAAACTGTGTTATTTTCTATCTTCAGGTCTTTTTAGACTCCTAAAGTCCTAAGTGAAAGTAAAAAACCTTCTAGAAAGGGACATATGATAATTTGTTAGAGGCAAATATTTCATGTGGTATTAATTGTGTATTCATTAGTATTCACCTGCCAAAGGTCTATGACTAGCATTTGGTCTGGATAGTACCAGTTTATAATTATTATCCTGATATGATCATTTAATCACATGCTTCTTTACTCTAAAATATGTCCCCGTTTTTGAAATAAACTATTTAGTCATCTTACACATAAAATTTGCTATCACATTATACATTTGAGTTTACCAAGTCCAACATTCTCAGGGATGATTAGTTCTTTCTAGGCATTATGCTTAAAATTCACAAAGAGCCCACTAACTGGATAGTGTTGCTTATGTGTGGGTTATGAGCAAACTTTTATGCAGGAGAGAAATAGGGTAGCAGATATAATTTAGAGCACAAATAACACTTGTGGTGTAATATTGGTTAAATTAAAAAGTTGAGATACTAGCTAATGACTCATTGTTAATAACTATAGCCTAAAGGCCACAGTGAAGAATAAGAATATTAAAACTACTAGTATCAGTTTGATTAGATCTTAATATGTATAAGACATTCCTGCATTTATTTGTTTATACAAATGACTCTGATAGATTTCAGCACCTCTTTAGAAAGTGAGATATTTTGTAGTTAAAGCAGTAGGATAACATTTTCTAACACCACCCAATAAGTTTTCCTTTCTCAGTCATTCATGGTGTGGGCCCACACAGGGTTTCTAAAGCATAGCATACATCACGTTGTAGGCAGTTGCCTTGTGCTATGTAAATATAAACATTCTACAAACATTATCCCTGGCCTCTACCCACTAGATTCCAATTGTATTATCCCTTAGTTGTGACAGTCAAAAGTATCTCCAGATATTATCAAATGTTCTCTAGAAGACAAAACCAAGCCCTGTTGAGAACCACTGGACAAGACCTACTGAAGGTAAGCCTCAATCTCAGAACTATTATTTCTTCTGAAGAGGAATAAAAAGAAAGTACCCAAAAGTCATTGTTCAGCTTTATTTTCAGAATGAACTTGTAAAAATCTATGAGGAGACAACAGTCTTGAAAGTCAGCCTTTTAAAAAGAAGAAAATATCAGGACTCATTTATGATAAAATTCTAAATTAAACAAGGATAGAAGGAACATGCCTCAACAAAATAAAGGCCACATATGATAAACCTGCATCCAACATCATATTCAATAGTGAAAAACCAAAAGTGCTTCCTCTGTATCAGGTAGGAAATAAGGCTGCCAACTCTCACCACTGCTATTTAACATCATATTGGAGGTCCAAGTCAGAGCAATTAGGCAAGAAGAAGATACAAAAAGTATCCAAACTAGAAAAGAATAAGCAAAACTATCACCATTTGCAGATGACCTGATACATGTATAAAATGGTGTACCCTCATGAAGTAGCAGTTAGTTGAGTTGCCTGTGAAGGAGCAAGTCACATATCCCTGGGTTTGAATACTGGGTGCGGTGGGGAAACAACTAATGTGAACAACTGAATAAAAATAAAGATGCTTCTTCCTCCTCTTTCTTCCTGCCTGCCTACTTACATTCCTGCCTGCACCTTTCTTTTAAAAAATATTTAGAAAATGCTAAAACTCAATAAAAAACAGATTTAATCAATAAGTACAGTAGCAGACTACAAAAATGATATAAAATCTTTATAATAATTTTATATGCTATAATATGATAGAAGAGGAAGAAATCAAGAAAACTACCCCATTTGTAATAGAAAAGAATTTAATAGTCTATAATGTACCTGAATAAAGAAGGTGAAAGAGCTGCACAAACTATAAGATATTGTTAAAAGAAATAGAGGAAGATACAAACTGATGAAAACATATCCTGTGCTGATGGCTGTGAAGAATTAATATTGTTAAAATAGTCATCTTACTTAACACAATATACAAGTTTAATGCAATTCTCATCAAAATTCTACTGCCATTTTTCAAGGAAATAGAAAAGAAAAATTTAAATTTGTATGGAATAACAAAAATCTCTGAATAGCCAAAGCAATCATGAGAAAAAGGAACAAAAGTGTAGGTATCACACTTCCAGATCTTGAGCTACACAACAAAGAGATAATGATTAAATGTGCATAGTACTGGAATAAAAACAGAGATACAGATCAGTGGAAAAGAACTGAATAACCATAGACTCACACATATGTGGTCAGTTAATTTACAACAATAGTGCCAAGAGCATATGATGGCTAAAGTAAATTATCTTCCATAAATAGTGCTGGGGAAATTGAACAGCCAATGCAAAAGAATGAAATTAGACTACTCTCTAACATCATACACAAAAAATAATTCAAAATGGATTAGAGACTTGGAAGACCAGAAATCAAAAAAAGAAGAAGAAAATATAGGCAAAATATTCCTTGATACTAAACTTAGGTTTATTAAACTTTAGGGATACAACTCCAATGGCAAGGGAAACAAAAACAAAAATAAACAAATGGAGCTATATCAAATGAAATTCTTCTGCACAGTGAAAGGAACTATCATCAAAACAAAAAGAATTTCTGCTGACTGGGAGAAGATATTTGCATATCACACATAAAAAGTGTAATATCACCTCAAACCTATGAGAATGACCATTATCCAAATGTCTGGAAACAACAAATGTTGGAAAGGTTGCAGAGAAAAGGGAACCCTAGCACTATTTAACAGCCAAGAACTATAAACAAACTAAGGACATATTTTTCAGCTGAATGGATAAAGAAGGTGTGTGGCATATATACAGAATGGAATACTACACAGTCCTTAAAAAGATGAAATCTTATATTCGTGACAACATTGATGGTGCTAGAGGGGATTATGTTAAATTAAATAAGTCAGAAGGAAAAATATAAAAACATATGATCCCACTCATATGTGAAATAAAAATAATATCAAATGAACTGTCAAAACAAAAACTAACCCTTGGACATTAACAATAGAACTGAGGTTACCAGTGAGGAAGGGGGTGAGGAGGTGGAAGCAAGTGGTGGGGTTCTACTGGAGGACTTTTGGTAATTTAGTGTATAGTATGTTGTCATATTTTGATGAATGGTGAACCTACACATCTGACTTATATTAATTTGTCAATCAGTTGCCTCAATAAATATTTCAAAAAACCCATTAGAATATAAAAAACTTAATCTAGATAAAATGGCTACAGGGAATAGTCTCCGAATTTAGTGTAAATGTTATCACTTAATTCTGTTTCAGGTGCCTGATGTCCTACAATCCAAAGACCCTTGGATTTTCTCTTAAACAGTCTTCAGATTTTGGCTCCAGGGAAAATGATGGCAGCATAGATACAACTCATTGCTAAATGAACTTACAATCTTTTCAGTTAACTTCTTCATCCCTGTTCCCAAAACTATTTTTTTTAAGTTTCTGTCATGTAAATATGACTGCTTGCTCATTTTGCTCATTGCTGATTTAGAATTTAACTTTTCCAAATCAGCTGACCCATTTACTTTTGATTCCAGAATTTTGTTTTTCTTAACTCATCTATCTTTGAGAGTCTGAATCTTTAAAAATCCCTTTACTATAATTTTAGGGGGATTGTAAGAGAAAAAAATGTAGAAGACTATGCTCAAGAAAGTGTGGGATGGCTCCAAAAAAATGTCCAGATAGGTCTTTTTCAAGATATCCCAAGCAGGCTTTTTCCAAAGTTATCTTGGTATGTGAAGCTAAAGGTAAGTTATGACTCTGGGCCTCAAGAGAAGATCTTACTATCGATATTTAGATAAGGAGCCTTTTCAAAAAATAATCTTCTCTTTTTAATTAGAGAAACCTATCTTAAAACAGGGAAAAATTCTAGAGGTAGGGTTTTGGCATATGAAATTAGCCAGTCATATGAGGACCTCTTCCTTTCTTTGTAATATCTCAGACTCCTTTTCTCCTACCTCATAACAAGATATTTGTTTTAGTGTATCTGATTTACCTTTGAATCTACATCCATGAAAATTCTCCATAAGCAATAATAAATAAATCTTTCTTTCTACTAAAAAATGAAAATAAAAAAGAGGAGAGTTGGGGGAAAAACTAACACTTGGACACTGACCATAGACCTGAAGTTGCCTGACAGAAAGAGGGATAGGTGAGGGAGCAAAGGATAGTGGGTGTCCAATAGACAGTGGTGGTGGACTATTAGAAATATGATGGTGAGTGTAGAGTGTTATATATTTGATGAAGAGTGAATTTGCACATATAAAACTTGTGCTATAACTAAAAGTTACATAAATTTAATAAAAACTATAAGTTATGGAGCTAAGGGCTCATCCAAGGACTTTCTACAGCTTTACTTCTAACAGAAACAGATGTTTTCTGCTAAAACAATGCTAGCTGAGAGCTCCACAGCATAGTAGTGAGGCCAAGGGAACAATAACAGACTACATTGAAGAATCCCTTGAGGAATTACATACATCTGAATATGGGTAGAGAGAGTGCAACTTCAGCAGTGGGGCAATGACAGCTTCAGCTGCAGAGGCAGAGATAACAAGGTAGTAAACCCAGTCCTGAGTCCCAGGGATGGAACAACAAAGATTGTGTGGAGGCACACATGCTTGACTTGAGTGAAGCCCAAAGGGGTCAAAGAGGCTGAGATTCCATAATTAGTGGGAAATCCAGCATAAAGCACAAAAGAGAGGAATGTCCTCCTCTCCCCCACCCATTAGAATCCATGATCACAAAATATGATATCATAAGGAAACAACAACACCTCACCAGAACCAAAATTAAAGACCAGGAGGAATATGTCTTTGTATAAAATTAAGAATTCAAAATTGTAATCATAGAAAAACTGAAATAAAGAAAACTCAGAAAATCCATCCAAAGAATTGCAAAATCATAGGGCAAAGTAGATCAAAGAAACACAATAAGATAAGAATTAAAAGTAATGAAGATTGCAGAAGAGATTTATGGGATAACATCAAAAGGAATGGCATCTGCATCATAATGGTTCCAGAGACGAAGAGAAAGACAGGGGCAGAAAACTTATTTGAAGAAATAATAGCTGACAATTTGCCTAAAATGAGAAGCAAACAGACATTCAGATCCAGGAAGGTCAGAGTTCCAAATGAAAAAAACAAAAACAAAAACAAAAACTCAAAATAGACACACACAAAGACACACTGTACTTTAAATGACAAAAATTAATTATAAAGAATCCTAAAAGCAGCTAGAGAAAAACTGATCATCTATAAGAGAGCCCCTGTAAGACTGTCTGTATATTACTCAGCAGAAACTTTACTAAACAGAAGAAAATGGTATAATATTTTCAAAGCGCTAAAAGGATTTATAGCCAAGAATAACCTACTCTGATAGATTATCATTTGGAAATGAAGGTTTGACAAAGAGTTTCACAGGCAAACAGAAGTTAAAGGAATACATCACAACTAAATATGTCTTACAAGAAAACTAAAGGAATTTCTATAAAATAAACAAAACCCACTTAGAAGAAGAAATACAACAAAAATTAAAAAATGCAGGTCAGGAGAGTAAAAATGTGAACTGTTATATTGAGCTCAAAAATAGCCTGCTTTCAGGTTAAATAAAGGTTAAGAGTGTAGAAACACATAAATCCCATGGCAAAATAATATATATGTATGTGTATATATATATACATATATATACACATACATATATATAAAATAAAAAGGGAAACCAAATACAAATTAAAGTTTTCAAAGCACAATAGAAGAGAATAAGAGAAGAAATGTACAGCAATGTATAAAGCAAAGTCCAGAAAAAAATAGGAATGACAATAAACAGTCACATATCAATAATCACCCTAAATGGTAATGGACTTAACTCAACAATAAAAAGGCACAGAGTGACCAAATGGATTTAAAATACAAAGTCCAGCATTCTGATGCATACAGGAAACTCATCTAAGTTATAAAGACTATCATACACAGGGAAATTGAAGAGGTAATCAAAAATTTCCTGAAAAGTAAAATCCCAGGACCAGAGGAATATACTACTGTGTTTTACCAAACTTTTAGAAAATTAATACCTACTCTATGCAAATTATTCCAAAAAATTGAAATACAGAGAATATATCCAAACAATTTTATGATGCTAGCATTATACTGATACCAAAAGCAGACAGAAACATTAAAAAAACAAAGAAAATTAAGAACTAATATTTCTAACATAGATGAAAAATCCTCAATAAATACATGCAAACTGAATTCAACATTCTATCTAAAGGATCATCCATTATGATCAAGTGGGAATAATTACAGGTATTCAAGTATGATTCAATATATATAAATCTATTAATGCAATGAAACACATTAGAAAAGGGATATAAATATCATATACTCATAGCAATAGATGCAAAGAAAACATTTTCCAAGATTTAGCACACAGTTGTGATAAAAAAAATCTTTCAATAGAATATGGACAGAATGAACATGACTCAACATGATAGAGACCATAGATGATAAACTCAGAGCCATCATCATGCTCAGTGTTGAAAAACTGAAAATGTTTTCTAAATCTAAGACCAGGAATAAGACAAGGGTATTTACTATCACCACTGCTATTCAACATTGTATTAGAAATCCTACCCAGAGCAATTAGACAAGAAGAAGAAATAAAATGAATCCAAAATTGAAAAGAAGTAAAGCTATCACTATTTGCAGATGCAATGATAATATACATAGAAAACCCTAAAGAGTACACCAAAAACAAAATCTCTTAGAATTAATAAATGAGTATAATAAAATGGCAGGCTACAAAAATTAATACACAAAAATGTTTTGCATTTTTATGCAATGAGACAGAAGAAAAATAAATTATGAAAATAATTCCATTCATAATTCATACAAAAATAATGACATTGGAATAGAACAAGAAACTGCTTCAGCTTCTGTGCTCAGCAGAGAATACTGGAGCTGCCTGTGAACTTTATCCCCAGGCAAAAATGCTATAATAAGGGAGGTGGCTTGCTCCCACCACCTCCAAGAAGAAGACTGTGGCATCTGTGTTTGGCAAAGCTCTCTGAGGATGCCTATGGACATTCTCTCCTGAAATGGAGATTTGCAGTGAATGAGACCCCCGCCCTCACCACCACCATCACCATCCTACTTATGACCTCTGCCCATGCTCTAAAGTACACTAAGTCACCCTGTGGCCACTATTTCTTCACCTGGAGTGCACAGGTGAGGGTGATACCCTGCTTCCATTAACAATAAGAAGCTTCTTGCAACTTCTGTCCCTGTGCCCAAAAGTATGCAGAGGACAGTTCAATGTCCACAGCTACCACATGGTCAAAACAGCTCATATCCACCAACCAGAGCCACTGTCAAAAAAGCAAATAAAGACAAAGAGAAAATAAATCAACAGTGCTAAATAGAAGAGAAGTCATAGTAAAATCTAAATATCCCTAAAACAGAACAAGAATGGCTCAAAGAAAGGAAGATATAGGGAGCTCCATAGTGACAATGAATGGGTCAGCCTAACCGATGAGGAATTCAGAGTGATAGTTTTAAAAAAAAACTGAGGGATCTGCAGGATGCTGAATTAACTACCCAAAGGTAAATCCAAGAGCTCAAAAGCGAAGTGTTAAATTAAAAAGACTACTTCACAAGAACTTGAGTTTATGAAGAAAGCCCAAACAAAACTACTAGATATGAAAAACACGGTCAATGTATTAAAAACAAATGTGGAAATCTCCATAAGCAGGCCACAACTAACAGAGGAATGCATCTCTAAAATGAAAACAAGAGAGAGGAGAACCTCATGGAAGAGGACAGAGGAAAAAATGGAAGAAAACTGGTTTAAGAACTTGCAAAAATATCAGATATAATGAGAACTCACATAAGGATAATAGATATCTTGAAAGGAGAGGGGAGGGAAAAAGGAGCAGAAAACTTATTTAAAGACATAAAAGCAGAAAAAGTGCCACAACTGTCACAAAAAGTAATCATGGAGACCCAAGAAAATGACAGAATGCACCAATCTTGAAATGCAAAAGACCTGCTTGAAGACACATAACTAAAAACTTAGCCAAAAGTCAATGATAAAGAAAAACTAACAAAGACTGTTAGAGACAAGAGTAACATAACTTACAAAGGTAAACTCATCAGGCTGTCATCTGATTTCTCAGCAGAAACCCTACAAGCCAGGAAAGAGTGGAATGACATAGTCAAAATGCTAAAAGATAAAAACTGCCATCCAAGAATACTTTACGATGCAAAATTATCATTCAAGTAAGATTAGGAAGTAAGGGTCTTCAAAAACAAAACGAAAGTTAATAGATTTTTCATCACCAAAACTGCCTTGCAAAAAATGTTGAAAGGAGTTTGAACTACAGTGAAAATAGAAACAAAGATACACCAAACCCCAAGAATGATGATTAAAAAGTAGAATAAAATCAGACACAAAGATAGGACCACAGGAGAAAACAAAGGAAGAAACACTAAGTGGGAAAGGAAAAATACAGAATCTCTGCAGACTTATAAGTTTGATATGGCGTCTACAAATGAAAGTCTATCACAGAGAGGTAAAATGGGAGACAATTCACATGGTAGCCACTAAACCCAATCTAAAACAGATATATAGCAGGCAATAAGATGAAACAAAGATAACACCAAAAAGCATTCAATGACAAAGAGGAAACAGAGATCAAAAACAAATTTTCAAATGAGAACAATAATACCCTATATATCAATTATTCACCTAAATATTAATGGAATAAATTCATCAAAAGACACAGAGTAACTAGATGGATCAAATACAGGACCCACTGATATTATGCCTACAAGAAACTCATATCAGACCTAAAGATAAATACAGGTTGCATGTCAGGGGCTATGGAAAAATATGTCAAAAGAATTGGGGTCAAAGGAGATAAGGAGCCACAATACTAATATGAGACAAGGTAAACAACTACTTAAAAAGCATAACACAAAGCAAGGATGGAAATTACATAATGGTCAAGCAGGTAATCCATCAAGAGAAAACCTGTATTTAACAAATATTCGTTCAATGCCTGACTACCTAAATATATAAAACAAATACTGACAGACATAAAGGGGGACATTGACAGTAACACAAAGTAATAGGGAATGTCAATAACCCACTTATATCAATAGATAGATAATTCAAGCAAAAAGTCAACAACAAAGAAATAAAGATCCTAAAAGAAGCAACAGTTCAAATGAATCTAACAGATATATACAGAGCATTCTACACCAACAAAAAATTATACTTTTTTCCAAGTGAATATGGAAGATCATCAAAGATGGACTATATTCTGAGATTAAAAAAATAAGTCTTGTTAAATTCAGCAAGAGTGAAATTACAGAAAGCATTTTCTCTAACAACAAGAGGACAAAAGCAGAACTAAACTAGCAGGACAAAACTAAGAATCACAAATATGTAGAGAATAAACCATATACAATTGAATGACTCCTGGATTATGAGGAAATTAAATATGAAGTTAAGAATTATCTGGAAATAAATGGAAAAGAAGAGGCAAGCTACCAAAACATGTGGGATGCAGCAGAAGTGGCTGTGAGAGAAGTTTGTAGACAAAGAAGCACACATCAAAAATCGAGATATTTTTAAAAATTCCAACCATATACCTGAAGGAACTAGAAAAATAAGGACAATCGATGTGAAACTCACTAGATTAAAATAAATAGTAAAAATTAGAGCAAAAATAAATGAAATTAAAAACAAAAATACTGTCCAAAAGATCAATAATACTAAGAGCTCTTTCAAATATAAACAAAATTGATAGACCCTAGCCAGACTCACAACAAAAAAGAGAAAATCCTAATAACAAAATCAGAAATGAAAGAGCTGAGATTACAGCAGACATTAGAGAAATAGAAAGGATGAGAGACTATTATGAGCACCTATATGCCAATAAAGTCAATCATGAGTAAATAGACAAATCTCTAGAATCCTACAACCTACCGAAACAAAACCAAGAAGACATTGATATCTTGAGCAGACCAATCAAAGCATAGAAACTGAAATGATATTCAAGTCTTTAAAATAAACAAGATCCCAGAATCTGATGGTTTCATCAGCAAATTCTACTAAACACTCAAAGAAGAGATGATCCCCATCTTCCTTAAAATTTTCCACGAAATTGAAGATGAGTGAAAACTCCCAAATAAATTCTACAAGGCTAACATTATCCTGACTCCAAAATCAGACAAAGAAACCACCAAAAAAGAAAATTACTGAACAATAGCATTGATGAATATAAATGTAAAAGTCCTTAACAAAACTTGGCAAACCAAATTCAACAGCACATTACAGAAATTATACATTACGATTGAGTGAACTATATTCCAGGAATGCAAGAATAGCCAATAGGCAATCCATGTAATACGCCATATCCAAAAAGAGAAAAACGAAAATTATATGACCACATCAACAGAAGCAGAGGAAGAATTTGACAAGAATAAACACCATTTCATGAAAATAAACCCTTGCCAAAATGGTAGTGGGATTAGTCAAGATGGCGACCTGGTAGGAGCAACTCTTGTCTCCTCTGCACAGAGAAACTAGAAATAACCTATTTTACAGACACAAATGCTGAGGAAAAGTAGGTCCAAGGTCTACAGAGACAGCAACAGCGTTCACCAGTCAAGGTTCAGAGCTACATTGCAAAGTCAGGATTCCCAGTCTCAAGGGAGGAAAAGGACAATGACGAAAAGGATTGAGCCACAGGAAGAACTGGACTTCCCACAGAATCACTCCAGTAACAGAGAGCCTGTCCAGTGGGGTGGAACCATTGAACCAGAGAAGAGAGTCTTAGCACAGGGTAGAAGGAGGACCACCGGCTTTGTTGACTGATAGGTGAGAAAGAGAGGAAATTACACATGGATGCTGCCATAACTGGAAAGCAGATAGGAGAATCACCTATCACCTGCACCTCCCACCATATAGTGCCAGAATAACAGAATCCACCCACAGAAAAACTGCCCAGAGGCTTAGAGGAAGAAAAGAGTCTTCCAGAAGAAAGAGACCTTCAGCACTACCCACTAACAACACCCTACGGGTAGAGACAGGACTGCACCCAGATTGCATAACATGGACCAATGACAAGGTGGTCCTTAGTTTTTAGAACTGTGACACAGTGGGAAGGCTCTATATCCCACACACAAACTTCAACCACATAGGCTAAACTCTTGGGACTCAATGCAGGGTCCACCCAAAACTTCACAAATCCAACCAGTGGTGACACCACACAACACAAGAATTCTCAGTGTTCAAACCAAGATCCAGATTTACTCAGTGCAAGTCAATACTCAAGGCCATCACTGCAGGGAAACCTAACGCACAGAAGCATAAACAGAAAGCTAAAGAAACACACAAAAAATGTGAAATGATGAATACAATTAAAATCCCAGGGGGTAAATCTGAATGCAACAGACATATGTAAAGAAAACTACCTGAGACGAATTTATTATGGCAACAGTAATAAACATACCTGGGGAAATCAAGTAAACAATAGAGGATGAAAAAGAGAACAACAAAAGAGAGAGAGAGAGAGAGAGAGAGAGAGAGAGAGAGAGAGAGAGAGAGAGAGAAGAAATGAAGCAAGCTGACAAAAAATGAAGAAAACAAGAGCTGAACTAAAGAACTTCATAGAGGGATTCATAAGTAGGATGGATGAAAATTCTAATACAATCAGTGAGAGGAGGAATAATAATAATAATAGAATACAGGGCAGAGGAATGCAGTCAAGCAAACCAACAAAGAGAAAAGGGAATTAAAAGAAATGAAGACAGCATTCAAGATCTATAGGATAACACCAAAAAGAACAACATTTGCATCAACCCAGAAAAAGAAGAGAGGGGAAATGAGGGCAGAAACTGCATTTAAAGAAATAACTGCTGAGAGATTCCCTAATCTAAGGAATGAAGCAAGACTCTAGAACCAGGAAGCTCAAAAATTTCAAACAAAATAAACCCAAATAGGTGTACACCTAGACACATTATGATCAAAATGTAAACAAACCAAGATAAAGAATCTTAAAAGCAAGTAGAGAAAAAATGAGTCACAAACAAGAAGTCCACATAAAGTTATCAGTGAATTTCTCAATGAAACTCTATAGACCAGAAGGGAATGGCATGATATATTAAAAGTGCTGAAAGAAAAGGTCTTTCAAACTACAGTACAGAACATTGTGAGATTATCTTTTAAAATTGAAGAAATGATACAAAGCTTTTCAAATAAGCTAAAGTTAAAGGAAATCATCACCACAAAACAACCTCAACAGAAAATACTAAACTCTATAAGGTTTAAAGCAATCCCACTTAAAAATAGTAAGACAGCAAAATATAAAAAGTGAGGAAAATAAAAATGAGGACAGTTAGAATGAGTGCAAGACTATTTGCTTGCAAATAAAAATAGGAAACAAACATATGATTCTTAACACCAAGCCTCAGGGTAACTGCAAAACACACCTCCAGGGAAAAAGCAAAGAAAAAAAATGAAACTGGAAGCTAATCAAAACAACTATACACAACCCATCTGCAAGGAGAAAGAGAGGAACAAAGGCACTGTCTGTTGCATTTCAAAGGCAAATTACAAAATGGCAATAAACAGTTACATATTACTAATGAACCAAAATGTTAATAGACGAACTTACCAATCAAATGACACAAAGAGGCCAAATGGATTCAAAAACAAAACTCAGTCTTCCACTGTATTCAGAAAAATCACCTTCCTTCGAAAGATAACCAATAGGCCCAAAGTCAATGGTTGGAAGAAAATCCTAGAGTCGAATTGCAATAAAAAACAAAAACCAGAAACAGCTATAATTGTATCAGATAAAATAAACTTCCAAGCAAAAACATAATAAAAGAGAGAGATGGGTGTTACATAATGATTAAGTGGTCAATCCAGCAAGAAGAAACAAAACTTATTAACATATGCACCAAATGAAGGAGCATCAAAATACATCAAGTAAGTATTATTAGAACTGATGAGAGTCATCAATAACAACACAATAATAGCAGGAAACTTCAACACCCCACTTAAAATAATGGACAGATCAACCAGGCAGAAAATTAACAGAGAAATAGCAACTAAATGACCATTTGGAACAGTTGATTCTAAAACACATATACCAAACTATTTTCTTTGCCAAGAAAAACACAATTTATGATAAAAAAATAAACCCTTCATAAAATGGGAATAGAAGGTACAATCCTCAACATAATAAAGGCCATACACAAGAAACCCACAGCCAACATCATAGTCAGTAGTGAAAAATTAAAAATATTTCCTCTAAAGTCAGGAACAAGACAAAGCAGTCCACTCTCATCACTGCTATTTAACATTGTATTGGAGGACTTAGCCAGAGCAATCAGGCAAGAAAATAAAATTAAAAAAATACATATTGGAAAGAAGGAAGTAAAACTATCATTATTTGCAGATGACATATTATATATATTGAAAACCCTAAACACTCTTTTAAAAAAGCTACTAAAACTTAACAATGAATACAATAAAGTGGCAGGCTACAAAATCAATGCAAAAAATGTTGCATTTTTATATGCAAACAACACGCTAGAAAAAAATGAAATCACAAAAAATCAAACCACTTAAATGGAAGTAAAAGGAACCAACTATATAGGGATATACTTAACAAAGGAGTGAGATGCCCATACAATGAAAGCTACAAATCCTTCTTAAAAGAAATAGAAGAGGATACAAAGAGATGGAAAACATCCCCTGCTCATGGCTGAACAGAATCAGTATCATTAAAATGGTCATCTTACCTAATATATATATATATATAGAGAGAGAGAGAGAGAGAGAGAGAGAGAGAGAGAGAGAGAGACAGAGAGATACATTTAATGCATTTCCCATTAAAATCTCAGGGACTTATTTCCAGGAAACAGAACTAAAAATTCTTAAAATTTGTATGGAACAACCAAACACCCCAAATAGCCAAAGCAATTATGAGAAAAAAGAACGAATCTGGAGGGATAAACTCCCAGACATTGAGCTATACTACAAAGTGATAATGATCAAAACGGTATGGTAATGGAATAATAACAGAGGCGCAGACCAGTGGAATAGACCTGAATCACAAGAAACTGGCCCACTCTCAGTCAATCTACTACAAAGCAGCCAAAAGCAAACAATGGAAAACGGAAAGTCTCTTCAATAAATGGTGTTGGGATAACTGGCCAGCCATATGCAAAACAATGAATCTAGACCACTCTGTAACACCATTCACAAAAATTAACACAAAATGTACTAGAGACTTGGACCTAAGTCCCGATACCATAAAATTCTTGGAAGACAACATAGGTAAAAGACATTCCATGGCATCAGTCTAGACATGTCTTTGGGGACTCAACTACAGCATCAAAGGACAAAAAGAAAAATAAACAACTGGGACTACATCAAATGAAAAACCTTCACAGTGAAAGAAAACATCAGCAAAACAAAAAGACAACCTACTAACTGGGAGAAGATATTTCCATTCCTTATTTCTCAGAACGGCTTAATATCCAAAATATACAAAGAACTCATAAAACTCAATAATGGAAAAACAGATGATCCAATCAAAAATTGGGAGGAGGAACTGGAGAGACATTTTTTCTGAAGAGGATATACAGATGGCCAACAAGTTCATGAAAATATGTTCCTACTCACTGGGGCTATCAGGGAAATGCAAATCAAGATAACAATAAGCTATTACCTTACACCTGAAGGACTCATTATTATCCAAAAGTCTGGAAACAAATGTTGGCAAGGATGTGGAGAAAAGAGAACACTTTTACACTGTTGGTGGGAGTGCAAATTGGTGCAACTGCTACGGAAAACAGTATGGAGAGTCCTTAAAAAGTTGAAGATGGAAATACGATATGATACAGCCATGCCATTCTGGTTATTGACCCAAAAGATACAAAAACACTCATTTGTACAGATTTATGCACCCCCATGTTTATTTCAGCCCTATTCACAATAGCTAAGAACTGGAAACTGTCTAAGTGCCCAATGTCAGATGAATGGATAAAGCAGATATGGTAAATGTATAAAATGTAACACTACACAGCCCTTAGAAGAAATGAAATCCTGTCATTTCATCAACGTGGATGGATCTAGAGGGGATTGTGCTAAGTGAAATAAGTCAAAATAAGAAAGATAGACACCAGATGATCCCTCATAGCTGGAACATTAAAGTAAAACAAAGGAACAGATGAAACAAAACTAACACTTAGACACTGGCAATAGAACTGAGGTTACCAATAGGGAATGGGATGGGAGGGAGGTGTACAAGTAGTTGTGGAGTCCACCGGACCATGGTGAAGAACACTTGGTTATTTGATGCAAGGTAGTATGTGTTGACATACATCATAAGAATAGGGAAACTGCACATATGAAAACCTACATGTATGAGTTTTTTAATGTGTTAATGTGTAAAATCAAGGCTACTGCAATAAATTTTTATAAATAATATGATATCACTCATAAGAGGTGTACAGAAATAGAAAGCAAATGAATTATCAAATTAAAACAATATATTTTTAAAAAGAGAGTAATAATTCAAACAATAATTAACTTTTATGAGGAAAAACACAAATCAGGAGGACAGGCAGATATGGCAGAGTTTGAAGGGGAAACAGGGTAAAGGGGATTAATTGTAAAGCAAAGGAAAAAACGGAAATACTGGGATATCTACTGTACTATACACCCGTACTGTATAGAGATGTCAATTGTCTCTCAGTTAACATCAAACTGAGTTAATATTAAAGTGCAATATTCCTGCAATAAAATCAATTAATAAAATTTAAAAAGTACTTGGAGATTCATGAGAATGAAGACATGAGATACCAGAACTTATCAGATTCAGAAAAAAGCAGTATTAAGAGGAAAGCTTATTGAACTCCAGGTCTACCTTAAGAAACAAGAAAATTTGCAAATAAATAATACAACTCCATATCTAAAGTACCTGAAAAAAGAGCAATTGAAGCCAAAAGTCAGTAGAAGAAAGGAAATGATAAAAAAAAAATTCCAGTGGAAATAAATAGTAACCAAAAGGAAAATCCAAATCATTAATGAAACCAAAAGCTGTTTCTTTGAAATAATAAACAAAATTGACAAAACTTTGACTGTACTCACAAAGAAAAAAGAGAAAATTCTCATGTCTAAAATTAAAAATAAAATGGGAGAAGTTATAACACATACTTCAAAACTACAAAACATCATAATAGACCACATGAACAGCTCTATAAATTGGAAGAGAGGACATGGACAGATTTTTAGAAACATACAGCCTACCAAGACTGAATCAGGAAGAAATGAAAAGGTTGAACAGATCAATCACAAGCAAAGAAATTCAAGTGGGAATCAAAAGTCTTTTCAAAATTAAAGTCAAGAGCCAAACAGTTTTACTAGTGAGCTTTATCAAAACTGCAGAGAATTAGTACCCATTCTTCTCAAACTCTTCCAAAAAACTGAAGAAGGAGGAATGATTCCAAACACTTTCTATGAGGCCAACACTACACTGATAGCAAAAGCTGATAAAGATGTTACCAAGATAGAAAATTACACACCGATATCTCTAATGAACATAGATGCAAAAATTCTCAAGAAAAATACTAACAAATCAAGTCTAACAATACATCAAAAGGATCATCTATCATGACCAAGTAGGATTTATCCAAGGGATGCAAGTATGATTCAAGATAAGCAAATATATTATGCATTATGCCACATCAACAAGAGCAAGGAGAAAAATCATATGATCATATCCATAAATGAAAAGAAAGCTTTTGAAAAGATTCAGCACCTTTGTATGAAAAATGCCCTATATGAAATGAGGATAGAAGGTACATATATCAACATAATAAAGGTCACATATGATAAACACACAGCCAAAAGCACACTCAATGGTGAAAATCTTAAAACACTTACTCTAAGATCAGGAACAAGGTAAGGCTGTCCACTCTGTTCACTACAATTTAACATTGTACTGCAGGTTTTAGTCAGAGAAATTAGGCAAATTTTCAATATAACCATGTGAAAAAAAAACAAAAGTGGAGGTATCACAGTCCCAGGTTTTGAGATGTATTACAAAGCAATAATGATCAAAATTGTATGGCACTGGAATAACAGAGACTCAGATCAATGGGACAGAATTAAATCACCATAAATTGACTACTCACATATGGTCAGTTAATTTATGAATAAGGCACCAAGAACATATGATGAAGAAAGGAAAGGTTTTTCAATAAATAATGTTGAGAAACCTGGAGAGACACACGCTAAACATATGCTAGAGACACTCTCTAATACCATATACAAAAGTTAATTCAAAACGTATTCAAGACTTGGATGTAAGACTGAAAATCATAAAACATGGAATATAACATAGGAAAGACATTACATGACATCAGTTCTAGATAGCTCTTTGGATACTCAATTCCAGCAGCAAGAGAAACAATAACAAAGATGAACAAATGAGACTACATCAAACTAAAGAGTGAATTTATACATAGCAAAAGAAACTATAACCAAAAAAATAGACAAACTATTAACAGGAAGAAGATATTTGCATTTCATATATATGACAAGGGCTTAATATCCAAAATATTTTTAAAAAAACTCATAAAACTCAACATCAGGAAAACAGGCAACCCAATCAAAAAATGGGTAGAAAAATTGCATTTCTCCAAAGAAGACATACAGATGACCAACAGATATATTAAATAAGGTTCTTCCTCACTTACTATTGGGGAAATTCAAATTAAAATAACAATGACATATCACCTTACATCGGAGAGTTCGGCTGTCAATCAAAAATCTCTAAATATCAAATGTTGTTGAGGATGTGGAGAACAGGGAAAAATTTTACACTGTTGGTTTAAGTGCAAATTGGCCCAACCCTTATGTAAAGAAGCATAGGAATTCCAAAAAACAATTTAAAATTGAAATCCTATATGATCCCCTCATCCTATATCTGGCTATTCACCCAGAGAACACAAAAACACAAACTCACAGAGATTTATGCATTTCCCTGTTTATTGCAGCATTATTTATAACAGCCAAGAATTAGAAATTAAATGCCCATAGTCAGATTAATGGATAAAGAAGATGTGGTACACAATGTAATACTACACAGTCGTTGAAAAAGATAAAATCTTGTCAATTGCAACAACATGGATGGAACTAGAGAGGATTATGCTAAGTGAAATATGTCAGAAGAAGAAAGACACTGGAAGATCTCATTCATATGTGGAATATAAAGAAACAAAGCAAAGGAACAATCTAAACAAAAACCAACCCTTGTACGTGGACAATAGAACTGAGGTTACCAGTAGGGAATGGGATAGGGGGTGGGAGCAAGCGGTGGTAGGGTCCAATGGACAATGGTGAAGAACTTTTGGTAATTTGCTGGTGGGCAGAGTTGGTGGGGAACCTAAATATATGGGTTTATATTATTTTGTAATGTAAAGTTATATCAATAAATATTAAAATACTTTTTAAAAATAAATTAGTTCTGCAGAATTCATGTATAATATGGTGATGATAGTGATTATGAATTCTACATTATAAATTACCTAAGAGAACAGATATCAAGTATTCTCACCACACACTTAAAAATAATAACTATGTGAGGCAATGGCTTGTTAATTAGGTTGATTTTGGTAATCATTCCACAGTGTATACATATATCAAAACATCAAGTTAAAGGGAGACCAGTTACAGAGGACAGCATAGAAAGAGCATGAACTCACTTCCTCCCTTGGGCACACCAAATTCAAAACTACATTTAGAATAATGTAGAAGAAATAATATGTGAAAACCAGACAGAGATTCCACAACAATAGATAAAGGACAAATATAAGGTGAATAGGAAAGACAGAAACACACTCTTGCCAAGGAAGATACCACAACATGAACATGAAACTTCACTGTTGGGAGAATTACAAAGATTCAAATAATTTCCTTGTGGAGGGAGGGAGGGTGGTGCTCTGTAATTGGGTACCCCAACATATTGGTTCTGCACAACATAGTTAAGTGCCTAGATTCCTGACTTTGAGATGGCAGAAAAAAACATGCAGGAGAATCTGAGAAATACAAGGAATAAAGAACCCACCTTTAAAAGGCTCATGCACAGATTACATACCCAAGGACCCAACACAGTAACACTGGTCTAAAAAATGCCAGAATCATAAGAAACCCCACTAACCCGTCACAGCATCGGCCTGATAGGAAGCTTTGAGGATAATCTCCAGGTTGGAAACTGTAACAGACCCATCTTGGCAACCTCATGCCACATT